>CANJKZ010000144.1:600000-827500 GCA_947471745.1 Closterium sp. Naga37s-1 | reverse complement strand
GAGAGCGTAGCGATAGCGAGAGAGTTTCTGATATGAGAATGGTGTAGCGTTTCAGTAGCGTTTGTCTCTAAGGACTTCGTGATAATTCTAGTAGCAATTGGACTTCACAATAAATGTAATATGATCCATGAATACAAAAGCAAACACACATGCAAATATAGGCAAGCAAGAGTTGCACAAATGTTGCGTGGCGCTTCGGTGTAACCCAACCCCACGAAAGTGGTGTGCGGGTGGGTGAACGTGCCCCGCCGAACTTCCATCCAACTCAGCAGTGAAATGCATTCCGTGCACACCACTCCTGCCAACACTGCAAGGAGTGGCGTGACTCTCAAAGAAACACACATAACTCCCAAGACTCACGCCACCCTGCACCGATTCTCATGCAGCTGCTAGCAGTCGCACCCGGTCAATACGAAACCGTCATTACACTGCTGTGTCGGTGCCGAACAGCTAGGAGTCTTGGTCGTTAGTTGCCATCCTGCCGAGTCAAGGTCGTCGAGGGCCCTTGCTGTCGTAGGGCCGTGGTAGCCGCCGTCGCGGTCTCGACTGGAAACGTGTTGAACGCGACCCCTGGAAATTGACCTACCTTTCCGCAAGCCACTTCCTTGAAACCGTTACAAGCTCACTCTCTACTGGTCATTATTATGGATTTCCATCAAATGGCATGAGCTAGTATCTTTCCCACCACCTCCCCTTGAGAGGTGCTCCTTCGTTCAAGATGAGCCAAGGATGAGACATGAAAGCAAAGAATAAATAATTTTTACACATGAACTAAAACAAACATGGCAACATGACCAAGCTTGCCGCCATCAACACATCTAAGAGCGTTGCTCTCACTCGTTTCAGCCCTAGCCGTGACACCTGCACGCACCACACAACACATGACAGGAGGTGGTAAGCAGTGTGCCGAGTGCGAGAGCCTTGACATGGCATAAGATGCATAGCAGAGAGATAGAGGTGAGGCGAGGGGGAGGAGAAGAGCACAGTGCAGCGTGGGGGGCTTGTGTGGTGAGCAGGAGAGGTGCAGAGCGGAGGCAGAGGAGTGATGGACCACCTGGTTGAGGAAGGAGTCGGCCAACGACTTGCACGCACAGAGGGAGAGCACCTGCATGCACCACACGGCATGGGCATGGGCATGGGCATGGCATGGCATGGCATGGCACGGCATGGGCATTGCATGGCATGGCATGGCATGGCATGGGCATGTAATGCACCAGACTCCAGCAAAACTACTGAACACCATGAGAGAGACATGAGCAGGGAAGGACAGGAAGTAGTGGCAGGGGGTGCATGGGCATGCGAGCCTGTCCATGCAATGCAGGGCAATCCAGCCCATCATGCGCCTCACAACTTGCAGGTGGGTGTGGTGTGCAGCCCACCTTGTGCACGTGCGACAGTGACACGCTCACGCCCCCCCCCTCCTGCTCCACGTGCATGCTGTCCCCCGGCCACACGCCCACCACGTGCCGGCACTGCACCGCCGCATACACGCGCACCCACGCTTGGTCCTTGTACACTCGCATTGCCTGGGACTGGTGCCGCATGGCGGGGGGAGGCATGGCGCATAGAGAGGGTAGGGGCAGGATGAAAGGTGGTGGGAGCGGGGAGGAGTGGGGGGGCGAGGCATGGAGAAGAAGCGAGTGGGGTGCAGTGCGAGTGCTGCAAGGCGGGGGTGGTGGCAGCAGGGGAGCGAGGGTGCGGTGGGGAGTGAGGTCACCTGGAGGTGGTGCTTGTGCGGGGCAGGCAGTGCCAGCACGTGCAGCAGGCACAGCGGCACGCAGGGGTCCAGAGGCATGGCAGGGCTTGCAGGCACGGTGCCAGACGCACTGGCAGGAGGCGTGGGGACGTGCCGTGTGGCAGGGGTGTGGAGGTCGTGGAACCACGGGTGGCCTGGGGGGCGCACAGGAAGAGAGGGCGGAGGAACAATGAGGAGGGCAGGGGAGGGGTGAGAATCAGGCGCGGCAAGAGGCGGTGGAGGCACTGGCACCAGGGGTGGCCTCATGGCATGCATGGGGGCGCCAGGGGGAGAGGGAGAGGGGGTGGGTGGCGTGATGAGGGGTTACCGACGCATAAGGGGGGGGAAGCAGGAAGAGGAGTGGAGTGCAGTAGGTGATGGCGCACTTGAGCATGCACGTGACGTGACAGTGTTATTTACAGCAATGCACGCATACAGCGGCCCCATCCGCACTGCTCCCACCATCCCCTGCACCCCTTGCAAAACCAAATCGCACTTCCCAAGCACAGAGCATCCACCCCTTGTTTTCCATGCTCAGTAAAGCCGTCCTCCCTTCACGACGCACACAACGCAACGCACAGAGCATCATGGCAGCGGTGGGGCGCCGGGCAGCGTCCTTGGCCATCAGGCTCTGCACCGCGTGCCGCCCCTCGCCCGACACACACGGCCCCCTCGCCACGCCCGCCCTCACTCCTTCACCCACGCCCACGCCCATCCCCGCCTCCCCCGCGTCCCCCCACGCGCTCTCCGTGAACCCGGCTTGCTGCGTGGCGACAGCGTGCATGGTGGTGCGCAGACAGCGCGGCGAGGGCGAGAAGGGCAGGCGGCCGCACAGCAGCAGGTACGCCAGCGACGCCAGTGAGAAGAGGTCGCTGGGCGTGCCGTACTTGGCGCGCAGCACGTCCGGGGAGAGGTAGTCCTGGGATCCTAGCAGCTCCGATAGCGGCTCGTGCAGCTGCGGCAGTGGCACGCACACAGGGGGCAGTGAGCATAGGGGGCCTTCGGCGGGGGAGGCGGGCACGGGGGCGGGCGGTGGGATGGGCAGGCTCGAGTTTGGTTGGGCCTGGTGGTGCTGGTGGTGTTGTTGCTGTTGCTGTTGGGCGTGGGGGGCACTGCTGGCGGGTGCTGTGGCACTGTGCGCAGTAGTAGGGCATGCAGCAGCAGCGTTCGTGGGCGCGGGGCAGGCGGAGAGGGGCAGGGGCGGCAGCAGCGCCGCGAGGCCGAAGTCTATGAGCTTGACATGGGGGGGGTCATGGGCGCTGCTGCTCTTGGCTAGAAGCACGTTCTGTGCCGTGGATGGGAGCATGGGGAAGATAGAGCAGGGAGGAGTGAGTGGCGTGGGAACAGGGCCATGCGGTAATGACGTGCTGCACTTGCAAGCATCCCCACATTCTCTCACCCCAGCATCCCTCTCCTCGCCATGCCCCTTTCCCCCCTCCCACCTCGGGTTTGATGTCCCGGTGCACGACCAGGTGTGCATGGCAGTGCGCCAGGGCCAGCAGCACCTGCCACACCACGTGCCGCGCTGCCGCCTCGCCCGCATGTCCCACCCTGCGCTCGCGCGCATGCGCACAGGGGGGAGAGGGGCGGATGGGGGGGCGGATTGAGTGACCCACGGCGGGAAGAGTTTGCAGGGGCAGGGGAATGCATGCGGTGAGGGAGGAAGAGGAACTCGGGTTGGAGAGCAGAGCATGGCAGGTGAGTGACTCACCCGCGCGCCATCATGAGGTCCATGAGCTCGCCGCCCTCGCACTCCCTGCCACACACCACACACGTCACCGCACGGCACACATGGCGTTACATGGGAGCCGCGGGAGGAGGGTAAAGCGGCAACAGCGCTGCGCGTCGCTAAGAGAGGCCGCTGGCTGCGAGTCGCGAGTAAAGGGGGCGGTGCGCGAGCAGCGAGGATAGGGGCACGCGAGCAGCGGGAGGGGCGCGCGCGCGCGGGACGGGGGCACTGACTGCAGCACGAGGTAGATGTTGCGGCGGTCCTCGTACGCGTCCACGAGCGCCGCCACGTGCGCGTGCGCTGGCAGCATGCGCTGAATCGCCACCTCGCGCCGCACAGCCTCGCGCGACTCCTCCGTCGCGAGCTGCGCGCATGGGATGCGGGGAGTGGGGTGGGGGGTTGAGAGGCGGGGAAGAGGTGGGGAGGAGGGCGAGGCGCGACGCAGACACACGCACGGCACGGGGGGAACATGGTGAGGGCGGCGGGCGCACGAGGGGGGTTGCCGTGCATCGTTCCGCCAAAGTCGAGCGTCCGGCGCGGTGCTGGCAGTGGCGCAATCTGGTCAAGTGAGTTTAGCCCGATAGCGCTGTGATAGGAATGAGAGCGTGGTGAGAGAGGGTGGAAAGACGAGAACGGCAGAGCAGCGACGTCACATGACACAAAAGCAGTTTGCCCTTCCTTCCCTTTCCCCCATCTATCCCTCCCCTCTCTCACCTTCCCCCTTCCCCCACAGCCTTCTCCTCCCCCGTCCCCCCCTTTCTTCCCCAAAACGCCTCCCCCGCGCTCTCACCCCGCGCCGCGCACCTCCGCCTTGCAGATCGTCTTCACCACCACCGGCGGTCCCCGCTCCTCGGCCTTTTCCCGCAATCCTTTCCGCGCGCCCTTGCGCGCCGTCGCTCGGCGCACCTCCCCCGTGCGCCCACGCCCGACCAGGTCGCCGATGTCGTAGTCCGCGCTGATGCCCCGCCGGTACCCGAACCACCACACCTTTCCGCCGCCGCCGCTCCCCGCACCACTTGGTGCGTTATCGCCCACCCCGCCATTCACCTCGGCGCGCGGATGGCTGACTGCGCTACTGCTCCAGCTGCGCCCGAGGCCCCATCCTCCGCCCGACGGCCCTCCGTGCTTCCACCATCGGGACTCGCCACTACTCCCGCGGGGACTTGAGGCGCTGTGCGCGTGGGGCAGCGGCGGTGCGGCGACGGGCGTGGCCGCGCCGTCGGCGTCTGTGGCGGCGGAGTGAGCGCGCGAGGGGGATGAGCGCCGCGCATGGCGCGACGAGGGAGCGGGCGCAGCCGTGTTGGCGGCGTGCGCCGTTGAATGCTCCGAGAGGCGGCGCTCGTCGTCCGAACGAGCCTCGTCCTCGCTGCTCGCGCCGCTCCGTCCCCTCTCTTCCGCGGCCGCCCCCGCCGGCCGCCTCGCAATGCCCCCCCTGACTTCTCTGGCGGGGCGCGCGCCCCGCGGAGGGCTCCACTCCGCGCTGCTGGCGCTGCCGGCGCTTGCCGTCGATCGCCCTGATGTCTTGCCCTCCCCCGCCACCTGGCACGTCTTGCCGCCCGTCGCCTCGACTCTTATGGGCAGCGGCATTGGCGGCACAAGCAGAGCGGGGCTGGCAAGTGACGTGGCAGCGTGTGGTTCGTCGGCTTCGAGGGATGGAGATCCGAGTCGCGAACTAAACAGGAGGGGCACGGAGGGCCGGGTTGGGGATGCGTGGAGTGAGGCTAATTGTGAGTTAGCCGTTGCCGCCTTCGCACTACGATCATCCGCTCCCCCTGTTACCTCCCGTCGCCCCTCTAGCGTGGTGGATTCGGTGCCGCGGCAACAGCTGTTACTACACGGGAGGGTCGTAGAGGTAGTGCTAGGATGCTGGCGGGACGGCGAGGGCCTTTGGCATGGAGAAGTGGCGGCGGCGGCGGGCGAGGGGAACCAATGGTGGCTCAACCACCGCCGCACGTGCGGCACCGCCGTGGCCGAGTCGCTTTTAGGAACCATGGCTCCGCTGCTGCTATGACGCGCTCACACGCTTCGCTGGCATCGGTCGGATTCTGACGCAACGCAATGCGCGGGATGGTTACTCCGCGACCCAATGCCGTCCAGGCTCGTCTAGTTAGGCAAAAGCTCGCAGACTCGTTCTGGTTCGGCAAAGACAACGGCCAGCCACGCTTGCTTTGGCCTGAGAGGGGGGAGTTGGAATGAGGCTCCCCGAAGGAGGGAGCAGCCGCTCGAGTCATGGGCCAGAATGCTGAATCGCGTGTCAACGGCATTGCTGCGATGGCGACAAAAGGTCACCGTTATGCTTTCCTTTCTGAAGCGCAGACTACGATAAACACCCTTCTGGCCTGGATTGAAAGTCAGCTGTGGGGTTAGATGGTGGAGACACATTTCACCAGCAGCATATGTTGTTGCCCTTGGCTCTTGAGCTAAGCGAAGGGGCAGAGCCGAGGGCAGAGCAGCCATGCCAGAACAGCTGCAAAGAGGAAGAATACTCAGACGGACGAATTTGTTTTTCAATAACAACAAAGTCCACCCGTTTGGTCAGGAAGGAAGGCGCCTTTTAAAGACCCTGACTTTCTACGCAATATAAGATCGATCTTGTAACAGTTGCATATTTAATATCCTATTTTACATTCGACAGTGCGTACTTCTGCTGTGACACAGATTCTATTAAGAAAATATCAATGAAAAAACACTAATCCTCAGATGTTACAAAAAAAAATACTAACAGAAGAGTATTTTCTTTTCATATATTCATAAAGTGTTCCATATATAGCGGAACACAGTTTGTAAAACCCATTATACATATAAATATGCATGAGTATATAAACTTATTGCGATATAAAACACTTCATAATATGAATGAATATTTTCAGCAGAATAATATTGATGCTCTGATTTGCCTTAACATATGTATCTGGTGATTTGATAATGTCCTTTTGCAGTTTCGATTGTTATTTTACACGAAAGACTTCTTTCGTTGCATGCTGACCAGCGCAAACAGTTCTGCTCTATGTAACTCTCAAAGACCGCAAACAGTTCCAGTCATACCCAAACCAAGAACTCACAGCTTTTGAAACAGCTGCTGAAATGTCAATTGTTTCTCTCCCGGAAGAAAGGAAGGCGCTGTTATTCGAAGGTACATGTTCAGCGAGCAGCGCATTTTCCCCCTCGAAAGGCCTGGCGTCGGGGTACCAGCACTGCCCGCGGCAGAGCAAGAGGAGCCAAGATGCATGGATCAAATCTGCCTCGCGCAGAAAGCAAGGGTCGCAGCTGCGGCGGCCCCTCCAGGTTTCCACAAGGCGAGGCAAGCGATACCCGCAGAGGCTGATGAGCTACAAATCCAATCAACAACTCTTGTACATGTCTCTGTATATTTAGCCCACTTCTTCACACAACGCACATAATTGCATGCAAGGTGCCATAATTTCCCGAATATTTTGGCTTTTGAACAGGGCCAATTTATCAGTATAATTCACACTGCTATACTGATTATAAGGGTGAAATTTAGGGCCTGCAATGATGTGTTTGGGTAAATTTTTGGCGGATTAGTGTGTTAGAATTTGAAATGATTGAGTAGGATCGTAATACTTAGGATGGTAGCTTCCTGTCGTAGCGGAAGTCTTATATGAGTTAAAGCCAGTTATAGAAGGCTTTGTCTGGACTAATAAAAGCCCATGTAGTGATATGTTTCAGGATCAATGTCTCTGAAATCAGATATATTTAAAAATGACAAACATACAAAATATATAACTAGAGTAAAGTACCTGTTCGCCTATTGTACTGTGCTATTCCTGTTCTGAAACGGTACGTAACTATTCGCGAGGCCTATAGCTACGTGCTGATGTCATCCTAGGGCGCGTAGCGCTTTGCTGACGTCAGCCTATCGGTACTTTACTGTTACGTGCGAAGTCTCGCACTGTACTACACAAATCCTTGAAGTGCTTAGGTCTTCATATTATCTCAACACTGTCAGAATGTTATGTTTTGTCTAGCCTGCAGTGGGGTACTCAATAGTGAGTACAGCCCAATTTAGGGTTTGCTATATATACTCAACTGCCTGCTAGTGAAACCCCTCTTTCTTGTTTCTAACTTTCAACTGCTGTTTCTAACATGGAATCAGAGCAGGTCGACCCTCCTGGGTCGATCCTGTGCATGGGCCCACCCAAGCTTCCGCTGTCATCACTGCCTATCGCGCGCCTCGGGCGCGCGCTATCCGCGCGCGGCCCTTTTTCTTCCCGCCGCGCGCTAGGGGCGCGCGGCGGTTTTCTGCCCGTCGCGCCGCCCTGGGGGCAGCGCGACGCCCTGATCTGCCCGTCGTGCGCCCCGTGGCGCGCGACGGTGCCCTGCCCGTCGCGCGCCCCGGGGCGCACGGCGGTTTCGTCGCCCAAGGGGGCTCGTGAGCGGCCCCCTCGTCGCCCGTCGTGGCGCCCTCGGGGGCCCGCGCGGCCCCCCCTTCCGTCGCCCGGCGTGGCGCCCTTGGGGGCCCGCGCGTGACCCCCTCCCGTCGCCTGTCGAGGCGCCTTCGGGGGCCCGCGCGCGGCCCCTTCCTGACGCCCGCAGTGGCGCCCTCGGGGGCCCGCGCGCGGCCCCCTCCTGACGCCCGCCGTGGCGCCCTCGGGGGGCCCGCGCGCCCCCCCTTCCCGTCGCCCATCACGGCGCCCTGGGGGGCCGCGTGCGGCCCCCCCCAGGTCGCCTCGACAGGCGACGGTGTCAGAATTATGCTGTTATAACTGCATGTAGGTCTAGCGCTAGTGTAGTTATCTTGATATCCTGATTGGTGGTGTACCCCCCTTTCCTGCCCTATATGTTGTGACCCTCTCCATAGTGAAACCAACATTTTCTCCTCTCTCCTTGGCACAAACTACCTCGACTCCCTTGGCCTAGGCTACTAAGCCTAGGCCCTCACTTGAACCTAGCATTCACTGCTCCTACTATCTTAACATGGTATTAGAGTCTGTTAAGTCCTGGCCTGTGGGCCAGCCTCACGCTTCCGCCGCTGTTTTTCCGGTCGCGCGCCTCGGGCGCGTGGCGATTTTCGCTCTGTCCCGCGCCCGGGTGGCGCGTGACGTTTTTTCTGCCCGTCGCGGACCCGCCCCTGGCGCCCGCGACGGTGCCCTGAGCCGCCGCGGACCCGCCTCTGGCGCCCGCGGCGGTGCCCTGCGCCGCCGCGGACCCGCCCCTGGCGCCCGCGACGGTGCCCTGAGCCGCCGCGGACCCGCCTCTGGTGCTCGGGGCGGTGCCCTGAGCCGCCGCGGACCCGCCCCTGGCGCCCGCGACGGTGCCCTGAGCCGCCGCGGACCCGCCCCTGGCGCCCGCGACGGCGCCCTGAGCCGCCGCGGACCCGCCCCTGGCGCCCGCGACGGTGCCCTGAGCCGCCGCGGACCCGCCCCTGGCGCCCGCGACGGTGCCCTGAGCCGCCGCGGACCCGCCCCTGGCGCCCGCGACAGTGCCTTGAGCCGCCGCGGAACCGCCCCTGGCGCCCGCGACGGTGCCCTGAGCCGCCGCGGACCCGCCCCTGGCGCCCGGGACGGTTCCCTGAGCCGCCGCGGACCCGCCCCTGGCGCCCGTGACAGTGGCCAGAGCCGCCGCGGACCCGCCCCTGGCGCCCGCGACGGTGCCCTGAGCCGCTGCGGACCCGCCTCTGGCGCCCGCGACGGCGCCTCTGCCTCACCTCGCGCCTGCCTTCGAGCAGCCGCCCCTGACTCACCCGCGTCTGCCCTCGGAGCAGCCGCCCCTGCCTCACCCGCGCCTGCCCTCGGAGCAGCCGCCCCTGCCTCACATGCGCCTGCACTCGGTGCAGCCGCCCCTGCCCTACTCGCGCCTGCCCTCGGTGCAGCCGCCCCTGCCCTTCCCTGCGCGCCACCCCTCTGTGGCCGTGGGGCGGCTTCTTCCCCGCCACCCCCCCCCCCCCCCCCCCCCCCCCCTTCCTCCTTCGTCTCCCTGCTGCGCGTGCAGCCGTGGGGGGGAGGGTATGGAGGTGGCGGGTATGGGGGTGATGGGTGTCTGTGATCCCCTTCCCCTCCTCCTCCTTTCTCTCCCACTGCTGCAGCTGCCGCTGGGGGGGGGAGGGTGTGAGGGTGTGGGGAGCCAGGGGAGTGGCACTAGGGACGTTGAGGAGTGTGTAGAGGGGGTTTGGGAGCATGGGGGAGGTTCCAGGAGGCAGCCGCCGTGAAGCCAGCAGCCTCACCTGCCGCCTCCCAACTCCTCCTCCTCACTGCCCCTCTAGTGCTGCCACTTGTCTTTATTTTGTGAACTTGCATCTGCTCTTGCATGCTGTTGCTATTTTCTTTGTCTGTGATGTACCCCTGCAGGTGGTGTCTTGCACTTGGCTATTCCTGTATGCAGTTACGGGGGGATGTCAGAATTATGCTGTTATAACTGCATGTAGGTCTAGCGCTAGTGTAGTTATCTTGATATCCTGCTTGGTGGTGTACCCCCCTTTCCTGCCCTATATGTTGTGACCCTCTCCATAGTGAAACCAACATTTTCTCCTCTCTCCTTGGCACAAACTACCTCGACTCCCTTGGCCTAGGCTACTAAGCCTAGGCCCTCACTTGAACCTAGCATTCACTGCTCCTACTATCTTAACAGACGGGAGGGGCGACCTGTGGGGGGGCCGCGCGTCGCCCCCTTCTGTCGCCAGTCACGGCGCCCTGGGGGGCCGCGCGTCGGCCCCTCCCGTCTTCGTCGTGGCGCCCTGCCCTGCAGCTGTCCAGCCCCGGCCCTGTCGCGGCCATGCCCCCCCCCCCCCTAACCTCCCTACCCGCCATCTACGGCCCTGCCCTGTGTTAGGGTTTGGGGGTGGCCAGTAGGGGGTGGCGGGTGTGCGGCCTCACCTGCTCCTCCTCCTCCTCCGTTATCAAATTATATGCCTATGTCATAATAGAATGTAGGCTTTAGTGGGGAAGCTAATGTAGGGTATGGTTTTTTTGTTACTTGTACCCAACCTTCTCGATAGTGCACCAACTTTTTCCCTTTACTCTCGACATGGTATTAAGAGCGACATAGGTCCTTAGGACCGTTTTAGGACTGTTTATTCAAGGCCCACCAACCGTTTTCCGCCGGTTACCGAGTTACCCCGCCCCTTGCCTACACTGCCCTGCGTCGCGCAGCCCTCGCGCTCGCCTCTGCTGGCCCTCGTACAGCCCGCTAGCAGCCCGCCTGCTGCCTCGTCAGCCCCGCGCGTAGCCCGCTAGCTGCCTTGTCAGGCCCGTGCACCGCCCCGCAGCCCCCGCGCTGCCTTCTCCTGCCCCACGCGTCACTTCGCAGCCCTCGCGCTGCTTTCTACGGCCGCCGACGCGGCCTCGCCCTGCCGCTGTCGCGGCCCCACCCTGCCGCCGACGCGGCCCCGCCTGGCCTGCGCGCTGCCCCCCGTCGCCAGTCGCAGCGCCTGTGGGACCCGCGCGCTGCCCTGCACCAGCTACGCCGCCCCTGGAGCAGCCGCCCCTGGTGCAGCCGCCCCTGGACCCTCGAGCAGCCGCCCCTGGACCCAGAGCAGCCGCTCCTGGCCCCTGCAGTAGCCGCCCCTGGAGGAGCCGCCCCTGGACCCCGAGCAGCCGCCCCTAGCCCCTAAAGCAGCCGCCCCTGGTCCAGCCGCCCCTGGACCCAGAGCAGCCGCCCCTGGCCCCTGCAGCAGCCGCCCCTAGAGCAGCCGCCCCTGGACCCCGAGCAGCCGCCCCTGGCCCCTGAAGCAGCCGCCCCTGGTCCAGCCGCCCCTGGACCCAGAGCAGCCGCCCCTGGCCCCTGAAGCAGCCGCCCCTGGTGCAGCCGCCCCTGGACCCTCGAGCAGCCGCCCCTGGACCCAGAGCAGCCGCCCCTGGCCCCTGAAGCAGCCGCCCCTGGTGCAGCCGCCCCTGGACTCCGTGCAGCCGCCCCTGGACTCCGTGCAGCCGCCCCTGGACTCCGTGCAGCCGCCCCTGGATCCCGCTACGCCGCCCCTAGACCCGCGACGCCGCCCCTGGACCCCGTGCAGCCGCCCGCCGAGCGCCGGCCCTGCTCGCCCGGCGAGCGCCTGCTCTTCCCGCCACTGGTGAGCACCTGCCTTGTTAGCGCGCTGCCGCGCCATCTGCCTGCCTGCCTGCCTGCCAGCCTGTCTGCCTGCCTGCCTGTCTGCCTGCCTGCCTGCCTGCGTGCCTGCCGCGCCTGCTCTGCTAGGCTACTGCTACTGCTACTGGCGGTGGCCAGATGCAGCTCCAGCGACGTCCGCGCGAGTCTCTCACGCCCCAGCAGCTTCGTGAGTGGTACGCTAGTTGGGGTTGTGGCGGTAGCCGTCGTAGCTGTCGCCCTGGAGCTGGTCAGTTGGGAGCGTCTGGCAGTGGCCAGCTGCAGCTGCAGCGGCGTCCACGTGAGACACTTACGTCCCAGCAGCTTCACGAGTGGTACGCTCAGAGTAGAGGGTCTTTGAGTACCGTTCGCTGCCCGTACGTCATTCGCACAGGTGATCGGACGGGTCAGACTTGCGGGACGCTTAGTCACACCCAGTCCCGCTGCTTCGCCTGTCTGAGTGACGCCTGGCGTACCGAGTTTGGCGACGAGGCTGAGCTCCCCGACTGGGTGGAGCTGCTTGGGCAGAGGGTGCTCTTGACTATGATGCTATTCTCACTGCCATTTATGCATTGCCTACTAGTGCTGACCGTACGTGTTACCTGTGCGTACCGCCTGACCCAGGTATAGAGCCTGCTGCTCTCGGTGCTGGTGAGGCTGCTGCTCTAGGTGCAAGTGCGTCTCCTGCTCTGGGTGCTGGTGAGGCTACTGCTCCAGGTGCTGGTGAGTCTGCTCTCTTTGGTACTGCGCCTGCTGAGGCCTTGTACACCTTCACACTTGACTCAGGTGCTTCCCGCTCCTTCTTTCGCGACAGCACCACCCTCACGCCGCTCAGCCGGCCGCTTCCAATCTCCTTGGCAGACCCCTCTGGGGGTCCAGTCCTTGCGCACTCCTCCACGGTCCTGCCGTGTCCGGCGGTCCCGCGTGGCTCCGTGTCAGGTCTTCACCTCCCCTCGTTCTCTACGAACTTGGTGAGTGGTGCTGACCTCCAGGACCAGTGGGTTGACCAGTTCACTCCAGGAGGTCAGCGCGTGACCCACTGTACGTGCTCCCGGACGGGCCGGCACCTGGCCACGTTTACCTGTGCGCCTCGCTCGAGTTTGTACACACTGACTACTGTGTCCCGACAGGTCGCTGCGCTTGCGTCTGCGTCAGGTCAGCTAGTGGCCCCCTACTCGTGTCGCGCTTTGTCGCACCAGACCCTCCTTTGGCACCACCGCCTTGGTCACCCCTCGGTGCAGCGCCTTCGTAGCATGCACCGCCGTGTACTTGTCTCTGGTCTTCCCAGGGTTCTCCCTCCCCTGCCACCCTCGCCTGCTCCTCCCTGTCTTCCCTGTGTCGAGGGGCGGCAGCGCGCCGCTCCTCACTCCTCCTCGTTCCCTCCCACAGAGGCTCCCCTGCAGACTCTCCACCTGGATGTGTGGGGCCCAGCCCGCGTCCGTGGACAGGGCCACGAGCGGTACTTCCTGCTGGTCGTCGACGACTACACGCGTTACACCACGGTCTTCCCCTTGCGCACCAAGGGTGAGGTCCCTGATGTTTTGATCCCTTGGATCCGCGCTACTCGTCTCCAGCTCCGCGAGCGGTTCGGGACGGAGTTTCCCGTCCTGCGTCTGCACTCTGACAGAGGTGGGGAGTTTTCCTCCGACCTCTTGGTAGCCTTCTGTGCGGAGCACGGCATCCGCTAGACGTTCACGCTTCCGGCCTCTCCGCAGCAAAATGGGGTTGCTGAGCGTCGCATTGGCTTAGTCATGGAGGTCGCTCGTACCTCCATGATCCATGCGGCTGCCCCCCATTTTCTGTGGCCGTTTGTGGTCCGGTACGCCGCACATCAGCTCAACCTTTGGCCCCGTGTCTCCTTGCCGGAGACCTCGTCCACACTCCTGTGGACGGGGAAGGTTGGCGATGCGTCGCGTTTCCGGGTTTGGGGTGCTCGTGCCTTTGTCCGCGATACCACCGCGGACAAGCTCTCCGCCCGCGCTGTTCCCTGTGTCTTCCTTGGCTTTGTCCCTGACGCGCCTGGTTGGCAGTTTTACCACCCCACCTCGCGCCGTGTCTTCCCCTCCCAGGACGTCACGTTCGACGAGTCGGTTCCCTTTTACCGTCTCTTCCCCTACCGCACTGCCCCTCTCCCCCCACCGCCGCTCTTCCTCGCTCCAGGTGCTCCCCAGGTAGACCCCCTCCCCGCTCCCGGTCCTGCTCCTTCAGGTGTGTCTCAGGTAGACCCTCCTCCCTTGACTGCGCCGGTTGAGGTCACTGGTGACTCAGGTCCTGCTGAGGGTGGTCCTGCTCGGGGTGCTGAGCCTGGGCGTGAGGAGTCTCGGGGTACTGAGCCTGGGGGTGCTGCACCTGGGGGCGCTGAGACGTCTGGTGAGCAGTCTCCGTGGAGCGGCCGTCTCCGTAGTCGCTCCGCTGGTACCTCGCCGCTGCACTCTCGTCGTTGACTCCCTCTCTCCCCACAGCAGCTACGTGAGTGGTCCGTTGGCCGTCAAAGTCGCACTGCTGGAGCTAGGGGCCCTGCTGCGGGAGGCGCTGGAGCTGGATCTGTCGGGGCGGCAGATGTCGTGCGGCAGCGATGGCGAGAGGAATTCTGATGAAGGTGTGACGGCTCACCGGCGCAAACGTTTGATCGAAGTCAATCCCGTGCCTCTGGTCGTAGCCGCGCACTACCCAGCGCGCCTTAAATCGTTCGATCGTTCCGTCAGATGCGGTTTTCACACGGAAGACCCACTTGCCGGAGAGGATCCTTCTTCCCTTCACTGCTGCACGGTCGACGAGCACCCAGGTGTCGCGTGACTCGAGTGCCCTGATCTTCGCGTCCATTGCCTCGCGCCACTCGTTGCTGTGAGGTCCCATGAGTGCTTGCCGTGGGTTTTTAGGCTCGATGATGCGCAGCGCCGTTGAAGTGGCAGCGTGAAGCCCGAGCAGTTGCATTCTGGTGACGGTGTTGTCGTGGCGATGCTGCGGGACGACCTCCTGCACGTCGTCGTCGTCGCTTTCTGGCTCTGGTGGGGCTGATGGTGCTGCGCCTCCGTCGCTTCCGCTTCCTCCTGTTGCGCCTCCTGCTGCGCTCGCTCCTCCTTCTCCTGAATCATCGCCGTCGTCGTTGTCGTCGTCGCGACGATCGCGTCTCGTGAACTCCCCTCTGGGGTTTTGCTCTAGGATAGCCGCGGCAGCTTCGTCTTCTGGCGTGGCGTAGCTCTGCCCGTCATTGGCGTAAACGCGGTTCGCATTCGTCTGCTCATCTTCGCAAACTTGCTGGAGGAAGAGGCGCTCGTAGAAGATGACGTCGCGCGCGTTCTTAACTTTTTGGCTCAGGAGGTCCAGAATGATCCACGCCTTGTATTCGTGGCTGATGCCGAGGTGGATCCCCCAGCACGCGCGACTCTTGAACTTGCCGATGGTTGATGTTGGCGGGCGATACTGAACCGTGCACCCCCACACGCGAAGCATGGAGGTGTCGCCCTTGGTCCCCGTCCACTTCACGTGCGGGGAGAGATTGCCGGTGATTGCGGTGGTTGACAGCAGGTTGTGCACCCGCACGGCGTGGTGCATCGCGTAGGTCAAGTAGATCGGCAGAAGCTTCGACTGCTTCATCAGCGCACGCACTTTCGTCATGAGTGTGCGGTTGGTGCGCTCGGCTACTCTCTGCTGTTGGTGCACATAGGGGAGAGAGATGTGGTGCTCGATCCCCTTTTGCGCAAGGTAGTCCTGCAGTTCTTTGCTCCTGAACTCCGCCGCGCCATCAGAGTGCCAGATCTTCAACTTCTCCCCAGATTGCCGCTGCGCGTGCACCAGCCACAGACGGAACGCTTCATATGCTCTGCTGCGTGCTTCCACGTTTACGACCCATACGTAGCGTGTTCCGGCGTTGATGAAGGTGAGCGTGTACAACTCGTCGTCGATCCCGCAGTGTCCTACGTTGAGGAAGTCGCTGTAGACTTTCTCCAACTTGGCATACCGTTTGGTGCCTAGGTCGAGCAGGGGGAAGGGTCGGTGGCTTAGCGCGGCTTTGAGGCAGACGGTGCAGTTGCGCGGGTGTGTTTCGCCTCGTACTTCGGTGCCGTCAGGGCGCAGAAGTTCACCAGGCGCGAATACGCCAGCTTCGATGCAGTTCTTCAGAGTCACGCGTGAGGGGTGACCTAGGCGCTGGTGCCAGATGGCGTCGTCAGCGCGAAATTCGGAGGTGTGTATGTAGCACGCGAGTGCTTCTGGGGGATCCTCTTCAGGTGCTTGAGCAGGTGCCGCCGCAGCTTCCTCATCTTCTTCGCCTTCTTCGTTCAAAGTCGGCAGCATCAGGGCGAGAAATTCCCTGTCGCGAAAGATGGAGTAGGGGATGTTGGCCCCAGGGATCGCGCCGAGGACGAATTTCGGTTCGTGCGGCTCGGGGTCAGGTCCGTAGACAGTGCGACGCGGAGTGGATGGTTTGTTGCCCCAATCAATGGTGTCCCAGGGGTCGCGCTTCGGTTGCATATCAGGTGGAGGTAAGGCAAGTGCAGAGCGGCGCGGTGGGCGACCGAGAGGGACAATCGCAGGTTCTGCTGCTTCTTCAGCTTCCTCTTCCCCCCTTTGTTCCTCGCGGAAGGCTCCCCAGCCTTCGCCAGAAGTGCCCCAACCGCCTGTCTCGCCGCCAGATGCGGCGCCCCGTCCTCCTGTGGTGTCGGTGTTTGCTGCGCCCCATCCACCAGTGTTGCCGCCAGTTGCGGCGCCCCACCCGCCAGTGTCGCTTGTTCCCCATCCGCCGGTGCCCCCCCCCCCCCCCCCCCCACCCCCTTCATTGGAGGCGCTCTCCTCCTCATTCTCCCAGGCGAGCGTTCCGCGCGCCTCGGCGAGTCTTTTCGGTCGAAGCTCCTCAGCTTCGCGTCGCGCCAACTTCTTGTGCCACCGAGAGCTTCTTCTTCGAGTCGCGCCGGTGAGAGTATATTTTAGCCGCCTTTTCCTTGGTGTAGGGTCGCGGTGTGCCGTGCGAGTCAAAGGTGCCAACGCCAACACCGCGAAGCATTCCTTGGAGGTGTTGGGATGCGGGTCCGGGGAGTAGGTGTTCAGGTGTGCCGAAGACGACGCGGGTTGCGGTTTCCAGCTCCAGGTTGGACAGTCCTTCCTCAGGCGGTGAGTCACTTTCTGCTTCGATGATGGTGGCAAGGCTGCGGCCGGCAATCGCGCTCGTCGAGGATGTGGGCGTGTGGCAGTCCCTGCAGACACCGTCTGGATCAGGGTCGTGTAGCGCTAGCTCGCGCGGGTGTGGGTGATGCGGCAACCATGGACGCCCATCAGGGTGCTTTCAATCCCGGCGATGAATGTGCTCGAAGCGCAGGGGGACAAGACCAATCAGCTCCTGCGAATCGTCGCTGCAGTCAGGAATATCAAAGTCGAGAACGTACACTCCGTTCTCGGCGTGTGCTCGTCCGATCTGCTTGCGCATTTTGTTCGGCATCGTGAAGTGGAGCAAGATGTCGCACGTCTCGGGTCGGTGCTGAGGACAACTCCGCAATCCATGAGTTGCGCCGCCGAGAGCAGGTTGAAGCGCAGGTTCTGCACAATCAACACGTCATTCAAGGTGATGTGCGTTCTGCTCCTATGTGCCTTAAGCAAGACGATGCCTTGCGCGCTTGCGCGCAGCCGCGTGCTGTTCGCCACGGTGACGTAGGTGACGGCGGGGGTGGCGACGGCGTTGGATATGTAACGCTCAGAGCCCACCATGTGCTGCCCGCAGCAGCTATCCAGGTACCACGTGTTGTAGCGCCTGTTGTCGTTACGCACGAGCAGCGCCAGTCGCGGGGTAACGATGTGTGGTGTGTCAACTTTGAGAAATAGTTCGCGCGCGATCCAGTCGATCGGTGCCGGCCGCATATCAGGTACGTGCGGGGGGCTTTCAAGCAGCGGAACTGGAAGATTCCAGTCTTGGTTGTCGTCGTCGCTGAAGTCGTGACGCGTGCTGAACGGGTTGTTGTTTGAGAACGCTCCGATTGGGTGAGGCGCCGGCTCAGGTGAAGGTTAGCGCGCGCGCGGGCGACGTGATCCGCTTGGCATTGTCATGTTTCCCATGACATTGCGGACGGGGGCAGTCTGTGACGGCTGCTGCTGCTGCTGCTGAACTGTTGGGTTCAGATTGCGCGATGGGGGTTGGTACCCCTGGGCGGGACGCGTATCGTTCCGTGCGTCTTGTCGGCCGGACCAGTTGCGCGGATTGGTCTGGCGAGGGCGAGATCGGGACTTGCATCGATCTGCCAAGTGCCCGAAGTTTCTGCAAATCTTGCAATAAAGGCGTCGCGACCGTCGCTCTTCTGTGTTGTCGGCATAGAAGGTGAGGCGTTCCCTGTCTCGTCGTGGCGCTGGTCGCTGCTGGTCCATATCCATTTGTTCGACAAGAAGGGTGGCACAAAGGGCGGCCTCCGAGATGACCCCATGCTGTCGGAGAAGCGCCTTGCAGGGCCACCATTTTGGGCCGAGCCCTTGGAGCACAATGTTTATGAATATCTTCTCAGAGATTGTGCTTCCCAGTTTCGCGATTTGATCGCGTAAGCTCCGACCGCGATTCAAGTAGCTGTTGGCCTTCTCTCCTGGTGCCATTTTGGTCTCCAGTAGCTGCTGGAGCAGGCGGCTCGACGACACCGAGTCCTTTGGTTGATACACACCGTTCAGGTGGCGCCAAGCGTTGAGGGCTGGAGCAGGCGAAGTTTTGTATGAGCGAATGCTCGATTGCTCCGTCGGCGACATATTTTGCAGAAGAACCCCGTACGCCATCAGGGACTCGTTGTAGTACTTAGTTCTTGCGTCGTCAGTGTCCTCCGCAGGTCCCAAGTAGCTCCCGTCGAAGTAGTGAAAAATCTGCGCGTTTTGCAGCAGCAGCTCCAGCTCGAAGCTCCATATATAGAAGTCTCTGCTGTCAAAGCACACACTTGTCTTTATTTTTTGTATGCTCAAAAACCTTGATTGCGCTGAGAGAATTGCTTCATCGCTGGGCCAGGGAGTCTTGGGCGTTGAGCCATTTGTGCCGAGAGAGAAAGTGTGCGGGGCGGAGTTCTGGTCATTCGAGGCCGGTTGAGTGGGTTGGGAGGATGTTCCCGCGTCGCCATTCCGCAATGTTTGGAGCCCTTCCTCCAGACTTGTGAGTCGCTGAAGCAGTTGTGCGAGGACGGCGGAAGGGATCGTCGTCGTTTCCTCGCTTGTCGCAGCCGGATTGGGCTGCACTTCAGCCGTCAGATTCGTCTGACCTCCAGATCCTTCGGCCATTCTCACACGCGATCGTGTGCCGGACGCCACTTTCCGTTCACCGAGAATTTCGGAGGTGGCAGTGCGAAGGATTCCCGAGTTGCTCTCATACCATGCTGCGATCAAATGTTGATCGAACTCAGGATCACTTCATGAAGGTTCGCACACTACTGATCTAGTGGTGGTGGGCCCTTGACCTCAATAGCAGAGTGAATGTAAATGCTTGAGATGATTAAAACATGCAAGTACAAGGAATATAAATAGGAGTACAGAGGAATTCGAATCGACCTAGCTAGCCATGTACTTTAAAGGGTACATTCCCTTATTACAGCGAAATCCAACCGTGCGACTCCAGGTGATTACGAAACTGTTCGGGCAGAATCCTCGCCACTGCTGCTGCTCTCTATGCTGTCTGCCCGACGGTCCAGATGCTTTCGTAACCGTACGACCCTTCGTGTTACTTCCGCCCTTTCGACTTCAACCTCGGTAGTGCGTGCTTCGCTTGTTGCGGTTAGGAGTGCACAGTGATGTTTCAGTAAATACTATTCGTAACACCATCCACCTTTGTTATATAGTTCCATTGCACACATAATATATCTCTACATGATTGAAATGTGTTACGAGTGCAATTGAGTGATCGAGCGAGGATTGCACTATCGAAGCAAGAATACAATGAGAGAAGGCATGAGCGAAGAATATATAGCGAAACTAGAGTGGTAACGGTAATGCGTGAAAATGGGGTGCGCGACGGGCCGGGCGCCGAGGTTGGGAAATGCCGAGGCGGAGGTCCGGAGCGCGGGTTACCAACCGAACCGTGAGGTTGGGTCGCGTCGTGAACAGTGGCGGGAGCGGTGTCGAGGCGAATGTCGCGAATGGTAACGGTTTACTGTTGGGTGCTGTTGGCGAGAACAGTGGTGTACGCGCTGAGCAGGGACGCGAAGTAAGGAAAAGGAATTTTCCTTTCAAAATGGAAATGTTGGTGACCTCAAAGTCCAGCCAATCATGGCCTGAGAGTTCATGACCTTGTTTCAGAAACCTATCCAGCATTTTGTCAATGTGCGGATCAGGCCGAGCCTAGGGCGCATCAGAGCTGATGCGCCCGCAGAACGCAGCCTTTGTGTGGGCCAGCATCCTCGTCATGCTGACACAGCATCACCTCAGCCCACGCTTGCTAGAAAATGGCTTCGTTTGAGTGGTCCAAGTCCACTCTCAAACACTGATGTTGACGTTTACACAGCCCAAGTTCGTCCTGCCGAGCCTAGAAGTGCGCTCCAGGGCGCATCCACAAGCCTTCCCCGAACCGAAACCATTGCAAGCATCGCCCGCTACGCCCAAGGCTATAGGGCTACTGTGATTTACGAGGAACCGATGATGGCGGATAGCAAGAGGCTGCTGCGAGGAGAAGGGGTCTCGACGGCTGTTTGCGAAAGAGATGTAACATCTGGCTCCACACCAACCAGGACATAGGCCAATCAGCGAAAGCGCGGTGGGACCACAAAAGCCACATCAGCAACATCGCAGTGGCATGTACCGTCCCCTTCTCTTCCCCCTATCAATGTACAGCTTCTCAAGGTAGAGTTTTCGTGCTGATACGCATATTCGTGCTGGTCAGCTAGACGGGTTGATTGATACCCGACGTCAGGAATCAGGGAAGGGGACAGGATTACTCTGACAAGCAAACCTTGGCGGCACAACCAATGCTGGAGTTGTTGGTTCTGGTTCTGAAGTTCAGTGTCTCTAAGGCCCTATTGCCGTCGCGTTAGCCGTGTAGCTGATGCGATTCTGACGTTTAGGTACTTGCTTGATACAAGTTCGTATTTTGCCAGGCGCGAAGAGATGGGTCGAGCGTACAGATACGTTATTTTAGGAGGCGGCACGGCCGCTGGATACGCTGCTGACGAATTTGTGAAACGCGGAGTGCCTCGCGGAGAGCTGTGCATTATATCGGAAGAGCAGGTTAGCCTCTTTCAACCCGTTTGTTTCTATATGCTTTCGGGACATTTGTATCCTGCACTTCACGAACTGCTTTTGTTCAGCATATTATACCGATTTTGTGGAACATACTATTGCAAGATATATTTATTTCTTCAAGTCGTCGTCCTTAGTGGAAGTTTAGAAAATGCACCGTGCACGACGACTTTCTCAACCGATTGACATACTAGGCAGCTTTTCCATGTTTCGGGCAATAATATTCCTTCTATCACTTCGACCTGCTTTTCCTCTCCCTCATTGATCATTCACGCTACAGGTGGTACCTTACGAGCGGCCAGCGCTAAGCAAGGGTTACCTTATGCCGGAAGGTACGTCTCATCTCAAAGAAGGCCGTCCGAACGCGCTTTATGTGCATGCGTGGGCAATGTTGTGCATTGGTGATTCACAGAAAGGTTCCGTTGTCTGCTTGTTGATACTCACATTGACTTCCGTGACGACGTCTTGTCCAGGTTTTGTTCATGCCACCCGTTTCATGGATCACCTCGTGGCACTTGGTTCTCGGACCCAACGTTTTGAAAATTGTCGTTTTTGTTCCTCGAACTTCCAGGCGCGGTGCGACTGCCAGTATTTCACACGTGTGTCGGGGCGGGCGGCGATAGACACACCGCCAAGTGGTACAATGAACATGGTAGGTAACCCGATAAACTCCTCTTTCGCTCTTTCCTTCTCTTTGGCCAGCTCAAATCTGTTGGCCTCTATCATCTGCCTTGTTTAGCAGGAAACCCCTCCCTTCTCCGTACGTCACTAGCACCCTCTCACTTCCCCTTACTCCACTCGCGCCCAGTGTGACGTGATTGTCTTTCTCTTTCCGTCGGCTCACGTTCTCGCGCTCTCCTTTCCCACTCCGTTACAGGAATCGATGTGCTGCTGGAGACGCGTGTGGTATCAGCGGATGTGCTGCGCAAGAAGGTGACGACAGCAGCGGGCGAGACCATTCAGTACACCACGCTCATCGTCGCCACCGGTGCCAGGGTGAGAGAAACGTCGCACCACCGCGTCACGCCCGTTTTGTCTCACATCAGCATCCATTCACTGCTTCCTTCGCACCCTCCTGTCCCCGCTATGCCCCTCCATCTCCCTCCCAACCCCCCCTCCCACCTATCCTCTCAACCCCTCCCACCTCTCCTCTCCCCCTCTCCTTCCGTCTCTCTCTCACTCTCTCTTCTTTCTCTCTCTCCATCTTCCGTCCTCGGCTCACCCCCTTCCACGCACTCCTCTCCTCCTTCCGTCTGTCATGCTCTCGCTGCGTCAGGCGCTGCGGCTGGAGGAGTTCGGAGTGGCGAGGGCGGACAGCGGGCGCGTGTGCTACCTGAGGGACCTGCGGGACGCGGACAGGCTCGTCGCCACCATGGCCGCCTGCAAGGGGGGCACCGCCGTGGTCATTGGGGGCGGCTACATTGGTGAGCGCCGCGTATAATGGGTGGGTGGGTGGGTTTATGGGACTGTATCAAGGGCGGGGAAGGGGGGGGGTGGGGGTGGGGGTGGGGGTGGGGTTGGGGGTGCGGGTGGGGGTGCGGGTGCGGGTGGGGGTGGGGATTGTTGTGCATCTATCCACCAGATGATCCTGCATGGGCCGTTCACGTGTTACTGCTGCGTTGCGTTGTAGAGAAGCGATGGTGCCTGTGGTGCTGGTTTGCAACTGTGACTGGGATTCCATCAATGGCATGACTGGCCCCACTCACAATACGGGATTGTGCGGTATGGCTTTGCGTGGCATGGGTTTGCATGGTTGCATGTCACGTGACTGTCTTGCAGGCATGGAAGCAACAGCTGCACTGGTGGCCAACGGCATTCGCGTCACTATGGTCTTCCCTGAGCCTCACTGCAGTGAGTAATTTAAGGGCATGGACTAGCAAACCCGAACCGAACCCATGCGCTTTTTGCGGTTACTCTTTCCTGATTGCATGGAAGTTACATAGTGGCAAAATTATGTGCCTGTGTGTGTGTCCATAAATGCATCCTGGGTTGATGGGATTTGCGGTGTGGTGTGGGGGTGGAAATGGGGGGTGAATGCGAGGGTGGGTGTGTGATTGGTGTGTGAGCAGTGCCTCGTCTGTTCACCCCGGAGATAGCAGCGTTCTACGAGCGACTATACGAGGAGAAGGGGGTCAAGTTCATCAAGGGCTCGGTCATTGTGGGCTTTGAACGGGACCGCACCACAAACAATGTATGTGCCTACCAACCCACTCGTGCACCACTCACAATCTTTGTCAACCCATGATTTTCCCTTGCCCTGGCATGTATCTATCCTTTCTATTTATCCCTCAACTTAACCACGCTCCTATCCAAGTTTTCCTCTCCTACCCTCGTCCCTCCGTTCACCACCACTCCCAACCTCAACCCAAAACCCCCCTTGTACCTTGATTGGTTGTGTCCTCTTGCCCATCACTTCTGACCTGCCAGTATAGTTGACCTCAGTGATTCCTCCTCCGCTTTCATTCTTCACATTTCCTCTACTTACTGAAACGCACTTCAAATCTTATTTCTTCCTCTCTCCCCTCCCATCCCCTCCCCACCCCACCTCAACACAAACCCTCTGCATGCCGCTGGTTGTGTCCTTGTGCCCATCCCACCTTCCCCGGCACCACAGGTGGCGGCAGTGGTGCTGAAGGACGGGCAGGACATAGCAGCGGACATGGTGCTGGTGGGCATCGGCATCCGCCCCAACACAGCGCCCTTTGAGGGCCAGCTAGCCATCGACAAGGGCGGCATCCGCGTCTCCCCCCGCATGCAGACCTCAGACGCCTCAGTCTACGCCATCGGTGATGTGGCTGCCGTTCCCCTGGGGATCCACGGCGGGGCGAGGAGGCGCCTGGAGCATGTGGACCATGCGAGGAAGTCGGCTGCTGCGGCTGTGCAGGCGATCATGGCGCCGAGAGGGGCTCCCTCGCGGTACGACTACGTGCCGTACTTCTACTCACGGGTGTTTGACCTGTCGTGGCAGTTTTACGGGGATAATGTGGGCGAGTGCATTTTGTTTGGGGATGAGATGGCCATGAGACAAGCTTCTGGGTTGGCGACAGGCAGTGGCGCTGTTGCTGATGATGCTTCTGGAGCGGAGCCAAGAGGCATGGAGGAAGTGCATTTGGGAGCAAGCACACCGGAAGAGTCCAAGAAGAAAGAAGGTTCAGAACAGAGACCAGCATCAGTACCACCAGTGTTGAGTCAACCCACATCGGACAGCGGCAACCAAGGGAGATCAGAAAGGAAGGTCAGGGCGCACCGTTTGGGGGCGTTCTGGGTGGATAAGGGCCGGCTGGTGGGATGCTTCCTGGAAGGTGGAACGAAGGAGGAATATGAGGTTTTGGCTGCTGCTGCTCGTGCCTGCCCCAAGGTGCAAGACAAAGCTGTGCTGGCAGAGCAAGGGACCCAATATCTGCTTGAATTGGTGGCCAGAGGGCAGCTGCAAGTGCCAGGAGCAGGAAGACTGGCAGGAGGAAAGACGGTTGCACCAAATGCTGTAGGTGAGAAGGGGAAGGTGGGTAATGGACAGCGGGTTGAAAAGGGCAGTACATTAACAAGAGGAGAAGTGGGAGGACAAGCTGTGGGGGAGAAACCTGTTGCAGCTGGTGGGGTGGCTGTGGGACAGAGTGACTTCTTAATGCAGGCAACTACAGGAGTGGCTATTGCTGCAGGCATTGTGGCATTGGCGTACTGGCATGGGCACAAGCTGCGGAGATTGTGGTGATGAATGGTGGTTGCACATTTTGACGGTGATCATCTGGTCAATGGTGTAAATGGTGGAAGCTGGTTTTGGCGATTGGTGTACCCTATACGGCGGATATATGCTCAGAGAAACAAATCCTGCATTTTCAAAGACCACATGGATTTGGGTATGAACAATGTTCCATGTGAATGAAGTGTCGTAGTATGGTAGCTGTGATATACGTACTGTATCCTCTGATTCTTTTAAAGTATAAACAGTGCTCTGGAAGCTGAATAAAAAAAGGCACCCTAAACCTTTAAAAATGAAAGAAAGAAATAAAGAAAAAAATTCCGACCAGGGATCATGTCATACGGACGAATGCTGATTGTGGTGGTTGTGGATATGATGGTGGACTCGTATCCCCAGCACCTGGCGAAACACAGTGGGGGTGCTCATACCGAGTCATTTTGCAAAGCATGGGCAAATCATCACTGTACGGTGTACCCCATTCTGTTAGCAACTCAACTACCACCATTGTGCTTGGCTTGGAGGGGGAGTCTTACCAGCCTGCAGACTGTTGTGTTAAAAGCTTTTACCCTATTTTATGACTTTACAGCAAATGTTTTATTCAGATTCCCATACAAACTAAGTATTATTGCAGTTGAGAATGTGACAATGTGCTACTGCAGACTAGAACCATTTTCTACAGTATACTCATAACATGAACGGATTGTTGTTTTGAGTCCCTAGATTGTCAATGGCTGGTAGTGTTGATATAGCGACCAAGGGTGATATTGCAGGTTGCAATGATGCCACCGGTCGCACTGGAAGCTGCTCTGTACCAGGAGCAACTGCCCATGGCACCAGCCTTCCAGCTTGCGGGCCATATGAATACTGGCCAATGCGTGTTGCTGATGCAGGTGGGGTTCCCAGGTCATTTGCAGATGAAGCTGCAGCTGGAAGAGCAGAGGTATTTGTAACTGAAGCAGCAGACAAGTCAACCACACCATTTACAACACCAGGAACCGTGGAGAAGGCCTGTTCTGGTCCCTGCTCGTTTGGCCAATCAAAGTCCAGCGATTTAGATCTCCTTGAACTGTAATAGTAAAGAAACAAAATCAGTCAACCTCGTCAGGTAGGTGCTCCTTAGCTAATGCTAGAAACATACCGTTGACGCTGTAGTGGCAGAGGGAATGCCTTGATAGGTTGGCTGACAGCATCCTCATCTTCTGCAGGAGCAAATTGATGTGGTTTCTCTGACGACGATCCGCCAAAACGGGTATCAATGTTGGAAGAGTCTGGGTAGCTGACTGATCTTCTGTGTCGGCGAGTATCACTGGGTGGTGGTGGCAGCGCAGGGATCGGACTCCGGAAGTCAGAATCCTTGGAAGCTTCAGACGGTGACATTATCGTGAGAGTTTGCAGTGAATGTAAAAACGAATTCCCGCCTATCTCTCCACTAGAAAATGCTTCAAGATTGCTCGAAGATCGTGATGTTCCGTTTGAGGATGCTTCACTGGAGTAAGACCCTTGGTGTCCCATTTTCATTCTCTCTTCGTCAGCAAGAGACTCGGACAGAAGAAGGTTTAAAACAGCAGCAGCCTGCGTAACGGGGGGTTGGAGGGGTTGTGGAGGGTGGTGCCATTAGAGCATAATCTTAAGGCAGCAAGGTCCAGCATTAACTGAAGTACCTTTACACGAACAGAATATCCATGGTCGGTGTCATCTCTCTTGTCCACACAACGAAAATCTTTCGAGAAAACTTCCAGCTGCAAAAAAAAAATGTAATAAATAAGACAATTCGAATCGCTACTAGGGCACTCAGAATTTTGCACAAGATCAGCCTAACAAACCATGGTGAGGTATTTCTTCCGAAGATCTTCCCGTATGTGACCGGCTCCATAGATGATAAGGTGCTCGACAACCACCAATGAGTTATACACCTTGTTCCTGGTAAGAACGAGCCATAGCAGATAATGATTTCCATGGTTTATTTTCCCAGTTATAAATTCTTTGGATTCTTACCATGAACTCGGTTTTTTCACCCCCCTGTCCAGCCGATAAGCGATCACATCCATGATCGAAGCGTAGGAATCAGTGTTACAAGAAGCATCGGCGAGTTCCTGCAGCAATTTTGGGCACGTCAGGATTTCCAACGGTCAAACAATGTCACAGCCAACATTCATACCTTCAAAAGAGATAGTGGAGGCCTCACTGGAACGTCCTTGGTGATCTGTCGTGTAATATTTGCAACATGAATATCACCGTGCTTACTGGACTTCGACTTGTTGAAAGAGATTCCCAACAGCCTCCTACTACCCAAAACACCTTTAAGAGACTCCATCGGTCTCTCAAAGATTTGATAAAGCTGCGTGAAGAATGTAAAAAGCTAGCAGCAAAAAGCAACCTTCAGGTGTGGCTTATGCATGGATCAACCAGGTCATTACATCCTCGCACAACTCGGCAACTGACAGGTCGACTACCTAGCTAAGGCAATAACAGGCTTCACGTGTGTTCACCCTCGTCGGAAGACGCATTGTTCATTCGAATCGCAATGCTTGAAGCATTGAGGGCAGGCGACGCATCCGCTACAATGCATGCAGCAGAGCTTTGTATTACCTCAAATTGATATAAAGGTAAGGATTACGGGAATCATAATTCCTTACTCTACTCGCCTTTTGCAGGTACAATTCCGAGGGCCACACGTCAGTTTTGTTCGGCCTACATTTCCGCCCCGAACCATTTCCAAGTCGCCCCCGCTCCAATCGCAACATCCCCGGGCCATCTTCCACCGACCTTCCCGCCTGTTGCGATCGTAAGTTGATCGCTGCCAGGATCTACTCGGGAAGGTTCGTAGACAGCTAGGTAGTGTTGGTGGGCCCTTGACCTCAATAGTAGAGTGAATGTAAAACATGCAAATACAAAGATATAAATATGAGTACAGGGGAATTCGAATCGACCTAGCTAGCCATGTACTCTAAGGGGTACATTCCCTTATTCAGATTCATTCCCAACCGTGCGGCGCATACAATTACGAAACTGTTCCCGCCCAATTCTTCCTGACTGCATCTGCCCGATGCCGTCTGCTCCGACGGTCCAGATCCACCCCAACCGTCTGACGTTTCGAGTCAATTCTGACTCCTCGCATTCGTTCTCGTTACTGCGTTCTTCCTTAGCTGCGGTGAGGAGTGCACAGTAATGTTCATACACATTACTATTCGTAACACCCCCCTTCACTCCTGGCCGTAGCTCGACTTGACCTGCTTGACTACTCCGCTGAGTTCGGAGCAGTGCTGGTACTGTTGGCGTGGCAGTCGCTTCGTGAGAAAGTCTACTGCCATGTCACCTGTCGGGCAGTAGACCAAGTCAACCTTGCCCTTGTCCACTTCGTCCTTGACGAAGAAATACTGCAGCGCGATGTGCTTGGTTCGGTTGACAAAACCAGGTTTGTTCGCGATGCGAATCGCGCTCTGGTTATCACAGTGAAGGCGAAAGGTGGGCGAAGCTGGAATTTTCGCCTCCTGTAGAAGTTCCTGCAAGTAGAGGCCTTCGCGAACTGCTGCTGTTGCTGCGATGAATTCCGCTTCGGCCGACGACAGGGCAACCAACTCCTGTTTCTCTGAGTTCCACGAGATTGGTCCCGCCGGTTCGAGCCGGAACAGGAAGCCAGTCCTGGACCGTCGATTGTCAGGATCTGCTGCGTGATCGGCGTCACGTAGCCGATGAGGTTGAACGATGAGGTGGGTACTGTTGAGTAGCACAACCCGATCTTGGGCGTTGAGATGAAAAACTGCAAGGCGCGCTGCAGGTCGAGAAGGTTCTCAGCCGTTGGTTTGCGGGAGTACTGAGCCAGTTGGCTTGCGATGTAAGAGAGGTCGGGCCTGCAGGTGACAGAGGCAAAGAGAAGGCATCCCAGCTGCTGCTGATAAGTCTGGATGCCAGCGGGGGATAGGCCTTTGTTGTCAGGTTTGTGGTTCAGTCCGGGAGTTCGGTAGGGAGTAGAGAGTGGTGCAGGGGAGATGTTGAAGCGCTTCCCGAGCTCCTCTGCATACTTAGCCGCTGAGAGGTGAATCGCTTCTAGCGCGTAGGAGATGTTCAGGCCTAAGAACTGCTTCATCTCGTAGTTGCAGGTGATGTTGATGTGCCCCGCCAGACTCCGCTCGAACGGCTGCAGTAGTTCTTTGCTCGATCCTGTGTAAAGCAGGTCGTCGACGTAGACTGTGAGTAGGATGTATTCGCCGCGGAAATCGCGGCGGTACATCCCAGGACCGTGAGGCATCTGCTTGAACCCGATTTCAAGCAGAATGTTGTGCAGATACTGCTGCCAGAGCCTTGGTGCCTGCTTTATCCCGTAAAGGGATTTGCGCAGCTGGCATACGCGCGAATCCCCTTCGCCGTATGCATGCGGCTGCTCCACGTAGATCACGGCGTCTACTAACGCGTACAGGAACGCGTTCTTCACGTCGATCTGGCAATTTGGGCAGGTGTCTTGCGGCTGCGATGGCGAGCAAGATTCGGACGGAGGTGTGGCGGCTGACCGGAGCAAACGTCTGGTCGAAGTCGATGCCATGCCTCTGGTCATAGCCACGCACCACCCAGCGTGCCTTAAACCGTTCGATTGTTCCGTCCGCTGCGGTCTTCACACGGAAGACCCATTTGCCCGAAAGGACTCTTGCACCTTTGATTGTTGCGCGGTCGACTAAAACCCAGGTGTCATGGGAATCGAGCGCCTTAGTTTCCGCGTCCATTGCCTCGCGCCACTCCTTGCTGTGCGGTCCAGTGAGGGCTTGGCGCGGGTTTCGTGGTTCGATGACACGTGTCGCCTTTGAGGTTGCGGTGTGAAGCCCAAGTAGCTGCAGCCCAGAGACGGTGCTGTCATGGCGATGCTACGGGATGACTTCCTGTATGTCGTCGTCATCGCTCTCTGGCTCAGGTGCTGGTGGAGCTGCGCCTCTGCCGCTTCTGCCTGTTCCGCCCATTCCTCCTCCAGAGGAATCGTCGTCATCGTTGCTGTGGCGATCACCTCTCGTGAACTCGCCACTGGTGTCTTGCTCCAGGATTGCTACGGCGGCTTCGTCCTCGGGCGATGCATAGCTGTGCCCGTCGTTCGCGTAGACACTGTTCGCATTTGTCTGCTCGTCGTGGCGGAACTGCTCGAGGAAGAGGCGTTCATAGAAAATGACGTCGCGAGCGTGGGCGGTCTTCTGACTGAGTAAGTCCAGCACGATCCACGCCTTGTGCTCGTGGCTGATGCCGAGGTGAATGCCCCAGCGCGCGCGGCTCGCGAATTTGCCGATGGTTGACGTAGGCGGGCGGTATTGCACCATGCACCCCCACACGCGGAGCATGGAGGTGTCGCCCTTGGTCCCCGTCCACTTCATATGCGGGGACAGGTTGCCGGTGATGGCAGTGGTTGATAGCAGGTTGTGCACCCGCACGGCGTGGTGCATCGCGTAGGTCCAATAGATCGGCGGCAGCTTCGACTGCTTCATCAGCGCGCGCACCTTTGTCATGAGGGTGCGATTCGTCCGCTCAGCTACGCCCTGCTGCTGCTGCGCGTAGGGGAGAGAAACGTGGTGCTCGATCCCTTTTTGCGCCAGGAAATCCTGCATGTCCTTGCTCCTGAATTCCGCTGCGCCGTCAGATTGCTTGACTTCCAGCTTCTCCCCGGACTGCCGCTGCGCGTGCGCCAGCCAGAGGCGGAATACCTCGTAAGCTCTGCTGCGCGATTCCACGTTCACAACCCACACATAGCGCGTTCCGGCGTCGATGAAGGTAAGCGTGTACACTTCGTCGTCGACTCCGCAGTGCCCTACGGAAGTCACTATACACCTTGTGAAGCATGGGGTAACGGTTCGTCCCTGGCTCGAGCAGCGGGAACGGCTGGAGGCTTAGCGCGGCTTCAGGGCAGACGGTGCAGTTGCGCGGATGTGTCGCGCCTCTCACTTCGGTGCCATCTGGGCGCAGGAGCGCTCCAGGAACGAAGACGCCTGCGTCGATGCAATTTTTCAGTGTCGCGCGGGAAGGGTGGCCGAGGCGCTGGTGCCAGAGTGCGTCGTCGGCACGAAACCTGGAGGTGCGCATGTAGTGCGCGCGAGCTTCTTCAGGGTCTTTGTCAGGTACCGGAGCAGGTTCTGCTGCTGCTTCTTCTTCTGCTGCTTCGTCTTCGTCGGTGCCAGTGGTGAGCATGAGCGCCAAGAACTCTCTGTCGCGGATTTCGGAGAGGGGAATGTTAGTCCCAGGGATAGTTCCGGGGACGAAGGTGGGTTCACGTGGTTCGGGGGCAGGTCCGTAGACGGTGCGACGCGGGGTCGATGACTCGTTGCCCCAATCGATGGTGTCCCAGGGATCGCGATGCGACGGAGTCTCAGGGGGAGGTAATGCGATTTGGGCACGGCGTGGGGGGCGACCAAGGGGAACAACTGCAGGTGTCCCCTCAGTTTCTTCTTCTCCCCCCTTTTGTTCTTCGCGGGAAGCCTCCCAGCCTCCGGCAGAAGTGCCCCATCCGCTGGTTTCGCCGCTAGGTGCGGCGCCGGTTGTGGTTGCCCAGGTTCCGCCGGTGTTACCCCAACCACCGGTGTCAGCCGTTCCCCATCCGCCAGCGCTCCCCCATCCCCCTTTATTGGAGGCGCTTTCCTCCTCGTCGGCTCCCCATGCGGCGCATGCGAATGTCCCACATGCTTCGGCGAGACTTTGCCGGCGAAGCTCCTCAGCTTCGCGGCGCGCCAGTTCTTCTTCTTGTTCGACGGTGAGCTTCGTCGTCGAGTGGCGCCGGTGAGAGTAAATTTCCAAGAACTTCTCGTACGTGTAGGGTCGCGGCACGTTGTGCGCATCGAAGGTGCCGACGCCAGTGCCGCGCAGCATGCCTTGAAGATGTTGCGAGGGGGGTCCGATGAGGGGATGTTCTGGTGTGCCGAACACGCCGCGCGTGGTATTTTCAAGCCCCAGCTGCGACATTCCTTCTTCTGGCGGCGCGTGGCGCTCGGTCTCGGCGATGGTGGCGAGTCCGCGGCCGGCAATTGCGCTGGTTGACGCTGTTGGCGTGTGGCAGTCCCTGCAGATGCCGTCTAGGTCAGGGTCATGCAGCGCCGTTTTGCGTGGGTGGGGGTGATGCGGTACCCACGGCCTTCCGTCAGGGTGCTTCCAGTCCCTGCGGTGAATGTGCTCGAAGCGCAGTGAAGTAGCACGTAACGGAGCGTCGGAGATCCCTCTCTGGTCCCCAAGATGCATCACCACACCCATGAAGCTCAAGGGCGTTGGGAACGCCACCAAGGAGAAGCCCGAGGGAGGTAGTCATTTTCAAATAGTGCCCAACGCGTTTGGCAGCCGAGACATGAGGAGTAGACCAATCATGAAGGTGACGAGCAAGAACTCCGGCGCTATACGCGAAATCAGGACGATATCCCACCATGGCATACATGATGGATCCGACAAACGAGGTGTAAGGAAAGGAGGAGGAGTGCGGGGATGAAGTCACGGGCGGCTGAAACTTGGTGCCCATGGGAGTGGCAGCGGGGTTAAGCGGAATGAATGAGTAGGTGTCTAGAATTGAGGTGATGAATTTGGATTGATGAAGGTGGAGAGTGCGGGAGGTCCGATCACGAGAGATGTGAAAGCCAAGGTAGTAGGAAAGAGGACCGAGGTCACGAAGATTGAAGCGAGACGGGAGGGCACCTTTGAATGAGGCAAGAAGAGAAGAGGAGGAGAGAATGATGAGGTAGTTAACGTAGACGAGAAGCATGAAGAAGGATGCAGCCGTAGGCCGATAAGGAGAGTGAGGAGGAGCAATAAAGAAGCCGGGGTCCGCACGGGCAGCAAAGAGGTGAAAGGCAGCAAGCTCCTCACGAAGCTTCCGATACCAGCATCGTGGGGCTTGCTTCAACCCGTACAGCGGTTTGTGCAGTAGACAAACTTGCTCAACACCACGGACCGCCGGAATTTCATAACCGAGAGGCTGCATCATGTAGAGAATCTCATCATGCGTGCAGTTGAGGAAGGCGTTGGAGATGTCAAGCTGATGGCCTTCCAAGGGTGAGGAAGAGGCGGAGGGTGGCGAAGCGGACAGTAGGAGCAAAGGTGTCATGAAAATCAACACCGTTGCGTTGCTTGAAGCCCTTGACAACAAGACGAGCCTTGCGGCGTTCAATAGAACCATCAGCATGCTCCTCAACCTTGACCACCATTTGCATGGAATCGGCTTGCACTTGGGTGGTCGAGGAACAATGCTGTAGGGTAAGACCTTTAGCAATGAGAAAAGTGAAGGATCGGGAGCAGTTGAAGGTGATGGTGGTGAGAAACGAGTCATGCAATGAAGAGGAGGAGGTGAAGAGGGATGGAAGCTGAAAGTCTTGCGGCATCGAGGGCAGAGGAAGGTTGGAAAACAGAGGAGGAGGAGAAGAGGAGGCTGGTGCGGGCAGATTTGGGGATGTGGGAGGGAGGGTGGCGGAGGAGGGTATGGGGGATGAAGGAGAGGGAGGGGAGGTTGGGGCCAAGGAGGAAGGTGTTGGAATCACTGAACAGGAATGAGTGAACTAGCAAATGAAAAGAGTACAAGTACCTAACCCTAGAATTGTGTACCCCCTATAGGCTAACCCACTGTAGCCTAAACTAACACAACATATATAATGTTTGACACACCCCCATAGGCAAAGTGGGGGAGAACTAGGGGTCACAAGACCAGTCAAGGCAAAGCAAGGCAAAAAACAAGCTCAGGGTGGATCTCAAGGATACCACACAAATTCCGAGCACAAGCAAGTGGTCACAAGACCAGTTCACATGCAGGTTTATATATAGAGATCACAGTACAAACAGACTCAAGAAGTAAGCAAGTGAGGTCCAGTAGGCACAAGGCCTAGAAGAGTGCAAAAGCGCTGATGGTCACAAGGCTGAAGCGCCTTGGTAAACACATCAGCAGTGTTGGCCTCAGAGGCCACGTAACGCAGGCGAAGCTGACCACGCTGCTGCAGCTCTCGAGCAAGGAAGTAACGCAGAGCAATGTGCTTCGTTCTGTGCTCCAGTCTGTGCTCCTCACACAAGGCAATGGCTGCCTTGTTGTCGACGTATAGCACTGGAGGAGAACGAGGCTGCTCTCCAAGGTCGGTCAGCAAGTAGGTGAGCCAACGTAGCTCCTGGGCCGCCATGGCTGTGGCGTAGATCTCAGCCTCACAACTGGAGCTGAGAACAGAAGAAGAGCGAGTAGAACGCCACGAAACAGAACCAGAGCCAAGACTGAAGGAGTAACCCTGAGACGACCGCTGAGTAGCCTGGTCGTCTGCCCAAGAAGCGTCTGAGTGCCCAGTGAGAACAACTGGGACTCGCCCTCCAAGCACTAGCCCCATGCCCGACGTACTGCACAAGTAGCGCAACACCCTCTTAGCTGCATCCATGTGCTCCTTCCGGTGACGACCGGGAGCGACATAGCGTGCAAGAATGCTAAGAGGGTATGCAAGGTCTGGTCGAGTGCAGGTCATCAGGTACATGAGGCAACCCACAAGCTCTGGATACGGGCCACTCGGCTCTACGGACTCATCCGAAGGCAGAGCTGAGAGCGAGTGACCGGTAGGCAGAGGAGTGGGCTGAGGCGAGGAGTACGTGAAGCGGAAGCGCTGAAGGACCTGCTGCACCATGTGTGACTGAGTCAAGGTGATGGTGCGGCGTGCTCTGTCCCGGGTGATCCGCAAGCCAAGATAGCTTGTCAGTTCACCCAGGTCTGTGCAAGTGTGTCTCTTCTGCAGCTCCGACTTCACGTGGGCGAGTGCCACAGTGTCAGCAGTAGCAAAGACCAAGTCGTCGACGTACACAAGGACGTAGAACGGCGGCAGTGAGGTGTCGGTGCGTAGAAACAGCGACGGGTCAGCAGTAGAAGGCGCGAACCCAAGAGCCGCAAGCGTAGTCCTCAGTGTGTCGTGCCACTCACGAGGCGCCTGGCGGAGACCGTAGACTGGCCGTCGGAGGCTCCACTGGGTACCAGGAGGGAACGACCCAGTGAAGCCAGGTGGACGGCGCAGCCAGATCTCCTCGTGCAGGCTGCCCTGCAGGAAAGCAGTGCTGAAGTCAAGCGAGTGGAGCTCGTAGTCACGCTGAGCGGCGACGTGCACCAGAACCCGAAGAGTGGTCATCTTCGGGGTCGGGGAGAAGGTCTGGAAGAAGTCAACTCCCTCGCGCTGACTGAAGCCTCGTGCAACGTAACGCGCCTTGAAGACAGGCGGAGAACCCGGCGGCCGCTTCACCCTGAAAATCCACATGCCACTGACGATGTTCGCCCCAGGCGGGGGAACCTCGTCGACGTAGGTGCCTGTGGACTTCCAGGAAGCCATCTCTGTGTCCATGGCAGACTGCCACTGAGAGGAGTAGGGACCGGCCATCGCCTCTGCGTAAGAGCGTGGGGTCGGGATGTCTGGTGCATCCGGGTCTCCCTCAGGGGCAACAAGCATGGACACGAGATGGGGCAAAGCGGCAGCAAAGCACTCAAACTCCTCCTGCCTGTCCTCAAGGACGTCAGTGCCAAGAGCACACTCACCCCCGACGGACGGAGGACAGACAGACTCAGACTCAGCAACTAGGCTAGCAGCGTAGTCTAGACGACAGCGAGCAGCAAAGTCGACAAGCTCAGCAACTAAGGCAGACGCAGCAGCAGACTCAAAGGAAGGGTCAGTGACAACAGTGGCCAGGAGACGCGTGACAGTAGGACTGGTAGCACGAAGAGAGTCTGACCCAGGGTCAGGAAGAGCAGGAAGAGAGGAAGCAGGAGGAGACGGCAGTGGGACACGCTGTGGAGCAGTGGACGGACGAAGCGCCATCCGGTGAGTGCCTGGGACAGCAGGAAGACGCTGACGCTGGACTCGACTACTAGAGAGAGCAGTGCGGACAGGCGACACAGGACGAGACGCAGGCTCACGCCGCTCAGTAAGACCTCCAGTCGGACCAGTGTAAGGAGCAGGACCAAGGAGAGAGGAGGCAGACGGTAACGCCGACTGCAGCTGGACAGGCGGAGGACACTCGAAGGAGGGAGGAGGAAAAGGAGGAGGAAGCTGACCAAGAACCTGCTGAAGGAGCGGAACAAAGTACGGCTGAGACCGAGCAGCGACACCAGAGCCAGCAGGGACACCCGCACCAGGGTCCGCAGCACCAGCAGCAGCTCCAACGCCCACGTCCTCAGCACCAGCGGTAGCTCCAACGCCCGGGTCCTCAGCACCAGTAGTAGCTCCAACGCCCGGGTCCGCAGCACCAGCGGCAGCTCCAACGCCTGGGTCCTCAGCACCAGCAGCAGCTCCAACGCCCGGGTCCTCAGCACCAGCAGCGGCTCCAACGCCCGGGTCCTCAGCACCAGCAGCAGCTCCAACGCCCGGGTCCTCAGCACCAGCAGCAGCTCCAACGCCCGGGTCCTCAGCACCAGCAGCAGCTCCAACGCCCGGGTCCTCAGCACCAGCAGCAGCTCCAACAGCAGCGGGGTCCGTAACACGAGGCACGCCACTCCGAAGAGTGCAGCGCCGCTCGTACCACTCACGGATCCGCTCGCGGGAGGGGAGCTCCCGAACGGGAGAAGAAGTACTAGCACCAGTCCCAGTAGTACGTCCGGCTCGAGCGGTACCTCTCCGGAGGCTGCAGTACTCTAAGTACCACGCACGTAGCTGCTCCGAGGAGAGGGCTCCTCCAGGTGCAGGACTCCCAGACCTCGTACCTCCAGACGCAGAACCCCCAGACTCCGAACTCCGCAGCGCAGTACCACGAGGCTCCACACCCCCAAGCTCAGCACCCTCAAGCTCCACACCCCCAGGCTCCACACCCCCAGGCTCCACACCCCCAGGCTCCACACCCCCAGGCTCAGCACCCCCAGGCTCAGCACCCCCAGGCTCAGCACCCCCAGCAGGACGAGAGTCGACAGCTACCTCAACAGGCTCAACCGGGTCTACCTGAGACACACCTGAGGGAGCGGCACCCTGAGGGGGGAGGGGGTCTGCAACAGCAGCACCTGGCGAGAGGAAGAGAGGCGGGGGGGGGAGCGGGGCAGTGCGGTAGGGGAAGAGGCGGTAGTAGGGGACGGACTCGTCAAAAGTGACGTCCTGGGAGGGCAAGACTCGGCGCGAGGTGGCGTGGTAAAACTGCCAACCAGACGCGTCCGGGACAAAGCCGAGGAAGACGCAGGGAACAGCACGGGAGGAGAGCTTGTCCGCAGACGAATCGCGGACAAAAGCTCGATACCCCCGGACCCGGAAACGCGACGCATCGCCAACCTCCCCCGTCCACAGTAGCGTGGGCGAGGTCTCCGGCAAGGAGACACGGGGCCAGAGGTTGAGCTGATGCGCAGCGTACCGGACCGCAAACGGCCACAGAAAGTGGGGGGCAGCCGCATGGATCAAGGAGGTACGGGCGACCTCCATGACCAGGCCAATGCGGCGCTCCGCAACCCCATTCTGCTGTGGAGAAGCCGGAAGCGTGAACGACTGCTCAATGCCGTGCTCAGCACAGTAGGCTGCCAAGAGGTCGGAGGAGAACTCACCACCTCTGTCAGAGTGCAAGCGCAGGACAGGAAAGTCCGAGTGAAAACGCTCGCTGAGCTGGAGACGGGCTCTGCGGATCCAAGGGATCAAGACATCAGGGACCTCACCCTTGGTGCGCAAGGGGAAGACCGAGGTGTAGCGCGAGTAGTCGTCAACAACTATCAGGAAGTACCTCTCCTGACCCTGACCACGGACGCGGGCTGGGCCCCACACGTCCATGTGGAGTGTCTGCAAGGGAGCAGTCGTCGGGGGGAACGAGGAGGAGTGAGGAGCGGCGCGCTGCCGTCCCTCGACACAGGGGAGACAGGTAGGAGCAGGCGAGGGTGGGAGGGGAGGAAGGACCCTGGGCAGGCCAGAGACAAGGTACCTGGAGTGCATGGCACGAAGCCGCTGCACAGACGGGTGGCCAAGGCGGTGGTGCCAGAGGACAGTCTCGTGTGCCAAAGAGCGACACGAGCAGGGGGCGGACAGCTGACCTGACGCGGACGCGGACGCAGTCGCAGCAACCTGAGGGGACTCAGTAGTCAGTGTGTACAGGTCCGACCCCGGCTGCCGAGTGAAGGTAGCCAAGTGACGGCCCGTACGAGCACACGTGCAGTGTGTCACGCGCTCGTAGGCAGGGGTGAACTGGTGGACACCCCCGTCCTGGAGCGCACTACCTGCCACCAAGTTCGTAGAGAACGAGGGGAGGTAGAGACCTGACAGTGTGCCCGACGGGACCGCAGGGCAGGGAAGGACAGTGGAAGAGGTCGCAATGACCGGACCCCCAGAGGGGTCAGCAAGGGAGACAGCAACTGGCCGAGCAAGCGGCTCAAGGGCAGTGCGGTCACGAAAGAAGCAGCGAGAAGCACCTGAGTCCAGTGTGAAGGTGTGCAGTGCGGCAGTCGACGCAGTACCAAGGGGGGGAGACACACGAGCACCTAGAGCAGCAGCCTCACCAGCACCTGGGGTAGCCGACACGTGAGTACCTGGAGCGGCAGACGCACTGGCCCTAATGCCCGGGTCGGGCGGCACACACAAGTACTCAGCACCCTCTCCACTAGTAGACATCACATACATGGCAGATAGAATAGCATCAAAGTCTAGAGCATAGATATCAATCCCCTTCTTCAGGAGATCAAGCCAGCGGGGCAGCTCAGTGGCCTGAGGGAACTGAACACGCCAAGCGTCGTCGAGACGAGAGAAGCAGCGCTGTGTGGCGTGCGGTCGTCCACACTGCTGACCAGTGCGGTCACCAGTGCGAATGACGTACGTGCAGCTAAGACCACCCCCACCCCCGTGCTGAGAGTACCACTCACGGACTTCCTGGGGCGAGAGAGTGTGCTGCTGGCCCTGGCCACCGCCAGCGCCTCCACGGCCACCACCACAGCTGCCACCTCCTCGACCACCCCAACCCCTGCCGCCGCCTCGTCCACCGCCACCCCAACCGCCGCCTCCACTCCAGCCACCTCCCCCGCCGCTGCCACTCGCCCCTCCAGCCGAGCCACCACCCCCACTGCCTCCACCGCCCCCACCGCCGCCTCCCCCGCCGTCACCGCCACCACCCTTGCCCCCTTTGCCCTTGCCGCTGCGGCGTCCGCTCGAGGCAGACGCAGTGCCGACCTTCTCAGTACCAAGAAGGTTGACAGCAGCAGCAGAGGCGACAGAGGGAAGAAGGGGGGAAGGAGAACACCCCTCAAAGAACGGGGTACGGGGGTCGCCACGAGAGGCACCTACAGCGACTATGCTAGCCTCAGCTGCAAGGAGCTCCTTCTCGAGGAGGGCAATGGTGAGTTCAGTAGGGCAACGAGCTAGGAAGTGGTCCCTGACAGCACGCAGTGTGTCAGGGAGGCGGGTGACTAGGTGATAGAGAGTGAGCCAGAGTGGAGGGGGGTGCGTGGCAAGGAACTCAGCAGGCATGGCGGCACGGAAGCGGGCCTCACTAGTACGGAGGTGCGTGATGAGGTCAGCGACTGTGTGAAAGGAGGCCAGGTCGGGAAACAGGTAGGGGAGGGAGAGACGGCCTAGTGCGGCAGAGGCAGGTGAGGAGTAGCGAGAAACTACAGCTGTGTACAGTGCCTGTGCAGTCTTGTGCTGACCAAAGTGCTCGCGTTCGTCGATCGGCAGGGAGTTCCGAATGGCGAAGCGAGCGTGGGCATCACGAGTCTGCCACTGTGAGCGAGCAGTGCTGTCAGCAGTAGTAGCAGGGGGAGTGACAAGGCCTAGGGCGTGATCGTACAGTGAGATGTCATCCTTGGCTGTGAGCTGTAGGTAGAGGTGCAGGTCATCGAGCCAGGTGTCAAACTTCACAGGGCGGCCCTCAGCATCGAACACGAGAACCTGTGGGCTAGCCATAGGAACAGTAGAAATAGCAGTAGTAGCAGCAGGAGAAGCAGGTAGGACGAACCAGGTAGGGCAGGGCGGCGCGGCTCGGTTCAGGTCGGGTCGCGGCTCGGCTGGGTGGCGCGGTTCGGCTCGGGGCGCGCGGCTCGGCTCGGGTCACGGCGGGGACGGGCCGCCCGCTCTCCCTCGTGTGCTGCGGCGGGAACGGGCCGCCCGGGGCCTCTGGGTGGTGGGCACGGGTCAGCGAGGTCGGCACGGGGCCGGTTGGGGCCCTAGAGGGGCGAGCGCGGGGCCGATCGGGGCCTGAGCGGGGGTAGCGCGGGGCCAAACGGGGCCTTGACGGGGCTAGCAAGGGGCCTACGGGGCCTGAACGGGGCTAGCGCGGGGCCGACGGGGCCTGAATCGGGGCCGAAGGGGCCTGAAACGGGGCTAGCGCGGGCCCGATCGGGGCCTGAATGGGGCTAGCGCGGGGCCGACGGGGCCTGAGAGGGGCTAGCGCGGGGCCTACGGGGCCTGAAACGGGGCTAGCGCGGGCCGACGGGGCCTGAAACGGGGCTAGCGCGGGCCGACGGGGCCTGAGAGGGGCTAGCGCGGGGCCGACGGGGCGTGAAACGGGGCCGACGGGGCCTGAAACGGGGCTAGCGCGGGCCGACGGGGCCTGAGAGGGGCTAGCGCGGGGCCGACGGGGCCTGAAAAGGGGCCGACGGGGCCTGAAACGGGGCTAGCGCGGGCCGACGGGGCCTGAGAGGGGCTAGCGCGGGGCCGACGGGGCGTGAAACGGGGCCGACGGGGCCTAAACGGGGCTAGCGCGGGGCCTGAACGGGGCCTTAAAGGGGGCCGACGGGGCCTGAACGGGGCTAGCGCGGGGCCGTCAAGAGGGGCCTCTAGGGGCGTGACACGCCGAGGCGCCCCAGGGCACGGGTAGGTAGGTAGGTAGGTAGTTACGTAGTGGTGGGCCCTTAGAAAATTTCGGTCCTAGGAAGGACCTGCTCTATACCATGTTGGAATCACTGAACAGGAATGAGTGAACTAGCAAATGAAAAGAGTACAAGTACCTAACCCTAGAATTGTGTACCCCCTATAGGCTAACCCACTGTAGCCTAAACTAACACAACATATATAATGTTTGACAGAAGGGTGTGGAGGAGGAGGTATAGAGGACGAGATGGGTGAAGATGACTTTGGAGGGTCTTGAGGGTCGTCGGAAGGTGGCGAAGAGGGCTCCATGAAGATGACATCACGAGAAAGTATGACACGATGCTGAGATGGGACATAGATGCGGTAAGTTTTGGTGCCATCAAGATGACCATATCCAACCATGATGCCGGGCGTGCTTCGGTCGACGAGCTTAGAACGCTGTTGTGAAGGAATGAGGACCGACCACCCGAATTCGGCGCCCTCCAAAGTTGGCGCCCTCTCCTAGGTCGACGTCTCCCCTCGTCGACCTCGGTTGAAATCGGCCGCCGGCTCCTGAAGGTCGGCGGCACTGCAGTGGCCCCGTGCACGTCGACCTGCCCGTCGACCAGCTCGCCCAAGTCGGCGTCGCCCACTGCTGCAGGTTGGCTGTGCTCGCCGCACACCCGACAACGAAGTTCTGTCCAAGCGAGGACGGGGCCAACATACAATTTCCGTTGACATCATGAAGCATGGAACGGATCATCTCAAGTAAAGTCTGGTTGGCGCTCTCAGCAACTCCATTTTGCTGAGGCGTATATGGCGTAGAATAGTGTCGAGCGATGCCATGAGCTTTAAGGAATGAAATGAAGGCTTCGGAAGTGGATTCCAAGGCACTGTCGAAACGAATGGTTTTGATGGTATGTGGGGAATGCACGTTGTGCACCCGATTGACGTAAGCTTCGAAGCATGACAATGCCTCTGAACGGTGGCGTAGGAGATACACTGTAATGTGGCGGTAGTAGTCATCGACGAAGGTGAAAAGGTAGCGAGCGCCTCCAGCGGTAGTTCCATATGAAAAGTGTCTAAACTGTGGTCAACTTGGTCTGCGAGCACAACGAACTTACACAAGCATTAGGAAATATACGATCACCCCGTACAGCTCGTAGCCTCCCATGTAGTCTACCCCCATTGTAGAGTGACTCTCTGCACGAAGCATGCCTATTCCAGGACTCCTGTGCATTTGCCATTGACTATGGGTCCGCCGAATGCATTGTTAAAAAAATCAGCTTTTCGTTACGACAGAGTGCTGCTTTACAGCCGTCCTGCTTCACCATCGACCACAGACAATGACTTGAAATGTGGATAAAGTGCTAAGGAGCTCGAGAAAGAAGAGACATCAGTTAAGCCTGCTGCCTCCACTCAATCTGGCAAACTTCCGGTTACTGGGGGAGGGGAAGAGGAAGATGATGATGGGTCATTGAGTTACGGCATGGAGCAAAAGATGATGAGTGAACTCATGGCAAAAGTCAAGTTTTCCATACTTTATTTTACTCCTAATGACCTTGAGGCTTAAGCGTCCAGGGTAAAAGACATGTTGAAGCAACTTCTAGATTTCTAAAATAAATCTCTATCGTTTTACGATGTTACCGTCAAGTCTAAATGCTCCAGCCTACGTACCCATCGGAAACTCGTTGCGACCGCAAACTCGTTGCGACCGCTTGGAAGTCATGTTCTTCAAACTTTGGGTGGTGTGATGTGGTGAAACATACCTGTTTGGACGGCCAGCGCACTCGATCGGATTGACAGCAACCCGAGGATTCCTTTTTTTTACCAGGGGACGGATGGCCAATTTTGCCTTCATTGAAGTGTTGCTGAAGGGAGTTTCAGCTAAAATATAACATAATATGGTCCGTCCTGGCGGCTGACGAGGTTGTAACCATGAAAAGAATCTGCAGCAAGGCTGCGCCGCTGATGTGGAAGATAGGTTTCAACTCCCTCTAGGACAATCCAAAGCTGGCACATCAACCGCCATAGAGAGGCCGAGGGGACCTGTGATAACTGTTATCATGGCCCTCACCTTCTCACACAGTTACGACTGCGGATGTTCTTAATGCATTCCTGTGATGTCTTCATGCATCCATAAAGAAACAATTGTCTAGTTGTCTTCTTGTTGATGTTAAGTTGGTGAAGCGTGGCAGGAGTACATTCGCTAGAAGCTTAGCCTTTCATCGCGTGCTGGACCTAGTCACGGAGATAGTTATGGATCGGATAAAGGGTCTGGTCTCTTTGCACGACGATCAGTACCTTTGTAGACATATAATCGATTTTCCTAGTTCATTGTGGCAAAAAACTATTAATGCACTACTTGGCCCTCACCTGCTCATTATGCAACAGCCAACATGCAGCAAAGAAGGGAGGGGAGGTCATCATACCAAGTCTGGACTTCCGAAACGTCGAAACTGTATGTGCAGCGTAAACACAGTCGCACCTTTGTTTGAAGGGAATCACCTCCATTCTATCACCCTCAGATGGTTATTGTCGCGTTCCGACAGTTTGGACGCCAGTTTCCCATGAGATCTATTTTTTTTTTTTTTTTTTTATTGGGATGTTATCCCATTTCGGGGAAAGCACCATTTGAGTATGCAAACCTAAAATGCAAACGATTCTGCAACCCATTTGAGCTTCTCTGAATTAGAAACAAGGTAACATAAAAGAATCCGACTCCAAAACATTGAAGCTCGGTTATCCCGTATAGTATAGACGAGTTGACTGGCTAGCCCGTTTTGCCTGTTTTGAGAGCATTTTGCTAAGTAAATTTGGAAAATTTCCCGGCGGCATTTTCGCTTCGTCCCAGACCAATTTATGTGCCTAGATAGCTCGGACACAAACCAACGTGAAGTGTTGGGTTCTCTCCCCTCCACCTCTCATATATATTCGGACGTCACCAACAAATCCCGGTCGGCCTCCTACCACCATTGTCAAAACACTATTGCTCATAAATGTGATTTGAACAATGACAATGAATACCGCAAATGTAACCCAGACATGACATTGCGTGAGAACCGATTGCATTATTGAGTTTCCACCTCTCGTATTATCGTCAATTGTCGTTATGGATCATGTGTGGGTTTCACATGAACTAAACACATGATGTTTTCATGGCCAAAATTGCGTGACGCGACCAATCGCGCGCCTGTTTCAAAACCGTCGATCACCCTCGGAGCGCGTCCTAGACGATCGCGACTGGGCCAATTCAATTGACCCTACATGTGCTTTCCCCACATATGAAAACAACCTGCGCCACTTTCTACACATGTGCTGATTTGTTTTTAGAATTTCGGGCTACAAACGCCCATGACGAGTGTTTGTATTTTATCTGGCCACACGTTGGTAGGTTCATAGACCGATAACTACGGTGGAAGGTGCGTGGGAGTAAGGCAATGTGTTTAGTGCCTGCCCCTAGAAAAAGGCATTGAACCAATTGTCAGATTTATATGACATAGCTACTGTAGGCTATAGTGGGGTAGCACATATGGGGTACAGTTTTCTAGGGTTTGTATTTGTACCCGTGCAAGTTGACTAAGGGAAAGTTGGGTACAAGTGCAAAACCTAGAAAACTGTACCCCATATGTGCTACCCCACTATAGCCTACAGCAGCTATGTCATATAAATCTGACACACCCCCATAGGCAAAGTGGGGGAGAACAAGGGGTCACAAGACCAGTCAAGCAAAGCAAGGCAAGCTCAGGGTGGATCACAAAGTCACCACACATTCCGAGCACAAGTTCAAGGCCAGAAGGCCAGTTCACATGCAGGATTACATATATATATAAGGCTAGACAAGCAAGAGCAGGTGTATATTTATATGTAACAGTACAAACAAGGTCAAGGGGTGAGCAAGTGAGGTAAGGCAGGCACAAGACCAAGCTGAGTACAGAAGCGCTGATGATCACAAGGCGCAAGTGCCTTGGTGAAGATATCAGCAGTGTTGGCCTGAGAGGCCACGTACGCAAGACGCAGCTGACCACGCTGCTGTAGCTCACGAGCAAGGAAGTAGCGAAGAGCAATGTGCTTCGTTCTGTGCTCCAGTCTCTGCTCCCGACACAAGGCCAGCATGGCCTTGTTGTCTACGTACAGCACTGGAGGAGAACGAGGCGGCTCTCCGAGGTCAGTCAGCAGGTAGGTGAGCCAACGAAGCTCCTGTGCAGCCATGGCTCCTGCGTAGATCTCAGCCTCACAACTGGAGCCGAGAACAGAGGACGAGCGGGTAGCCCGCCACGAAACAGAGCCGGAACCAAGGCTGAAGGTGTAACCCTGTGACGACCGCTGCGTAGCCTGGTCGTCAGCCCAAGAAGCGTCTGCGTGCCCAGTGAGGACCACTGGACTCTGCCCTCCAAGCACAAGCCCCATGCCCGACGTACTGCACAAGTAGCGCAACACCTTCTTCGCTGCAGCCATGTGCTCCGGTCTGTGTCTCCCAGGAGCAACATAGCGTGCGAGAATGCTAAGAGGGTATGCAAGGTCAGGTCGAGTGCAGGTCATCAGGTACATGAGGCAGCCAACAAGCTCTAGGTATGGGCCACTCGACTCTACGGACTCATCCGAAGGCAGAGCTGAGAGCGAGTGGCGAGTAGACAGAGGAGTGGCCTGAGGCGAGGAGTACGTGAAGCCGAAGCGCTGAAGGACCTGCTGCACCATGTGTGACTGAGTCAGGGTAATGGTGCGGCGTGCTCTGTCCCGGGTGATCTGCAAGCCAAGGTAGCTGCGCAGTTCACCCAGGTCTGTGCACGTGTGTCTCTTCTGCAGCTCGGACTTCACGTGGGCGAGTCCAGCAGTGTCAGCTGTGGCAAAGACCAAGTCGTCGACGTACACGAGGATGTAGAACGGCGGCAAAGAAGTGTCGGTGCGCAGAAACAGCGACGGGTCAGCAGTAGAGGGAGCAAACCCAAGAGCCGCAAGTGTAGTCCTCAGTGTGTCGTGCCACTCACGCGGTGCCTGGCGGAGACCGTAGACTGGCCGCCGGAGGCTCCACTGGGTGCCAGGAGGAAAAGTCCCAGTGAAGCCAAGTGGGCGACGCAGCCAGATCTCCTCGTGCAGGCTGCCCTGCAAGAAAGGAGTGCTAAAGTCAAGAGAGTGCAGCTCGTAGTCACGGTGAGCAGCTATGTGCAGCAGTACCCGAAGAGTGGTCATCTTCGGGGTGGGAGAGAAGGTCTGAAAGTAGTCAACTCCCTGCCGCTGACTGAAGCCACGAGCCACGTAACGCGCCTTGAAGACAGGCAGAGAACCCGGCGGCCGCTTCACCCTGAAAATCCACATGCCACTGACGATGTTCGCCCCAGGTGGGGGAACCTCGTCAACGTAGGTGCCTGTGGACTTCCAGGAAGCCATCTCTGCGTCCATAGCTGCCTGCCACTGAGAGGAGTAGGGACCCTCTATCGCCTCCGCGTAAGAGCGCGGAGTCGGGATGTCAAGTGCATCCGGGTCTCCCTCAGGGGTAAGCAGTACGGACACGAGATGAGGTGAAGCAGCAGCCAAACACTGGAACTCCTCCTGCCTGTCCTCAAGGACGTCCGTGCCAAGGGCACACTCACCCCCGACGGACGGAGGACAGACAGACTCAGACTCAGCAACAAGACTAGCAGCGTAGTCTAGACGACAGCGAGCAGCAAAGTCGACGAGCTCAGTAACTAGGGCAGACGCAGCAGTGGACTCAAAGGAAGGGTCAGTGACAACAGTAGCAAGGAGACGCGTGACAGTAGGACTGGCAGCACGAAGAGAGTCCGACTCCGGGTCGGGAAGAGCAGGAAGAGAGGACTCAGGAGGAGAAGGCAAAGGGGCACGCAGAGGAGCAGTGGACGGACGCAGAGACATCCGGTGCGTGCCAGGGACAGGAGGAGGACGCTGACGCGAACCACGACCACTAGTGCGAGCAGCACGGACAGGCGACGCAGGGCGAGACGCAGGCTCACGACGCTCAGCAAGACCTCCAGTAGGACCAGTGTAGGGAGAAGGAGCAGGCAGTGGGGAGGCCGGCTGTAACTGTAACTGTGACAGGACAGGCTGTGGACACTCTAAGGGAGGAGGAGGAACAGTAGAAGGCGGGAGACCAAGAACCTGCTGAAGGAGCGGAACGAAGTACGGTCGAGGCCGCGCAGCGACTCCAGACACAGCAGGGACAGCACCAGTACCCCCTGTGGTAGCACCAGCGCCAGCAGCACCTCCAGCTCCAGTACCTCCAGCAGCACCAGTAGCACCCCCAGCAGGACCGCCTCCAGGACCGACAGCAGTAGCCTCAGCGCCAACACCCTCAGTAGCTCCAGCTCCAGTCCGACCACGAGAAGACGCAGTGGCACCAGCTCCAGTAGTACCCGCAGGCCCAGCAGCTCCAGTACTCCCAGTACGAGCACCTCCGCGACCCGCGGCACCAGCACCCTCAGCAGCCGAAGAACCTCCAGCTCCAGCAGTACGCCTCCACCGCCGGGCAAACCACTCGCGCAGCTCCTGTGGAGAGAGTGGCTCCCGCCGAGACGAAGCACCCGGAGAACCTCCAGGCACAGTACCGCCAGACGCCACGCGAGCGGGCCCAGCTCCCTCAGGCTCCGCACCCCCAGGCTCAGCACCTCCAGGCGTAGCACCCCCAAGCTCAGCACCCCCAGGCGTAGCACCCCCAGGCTCAGCACCCCCAGTCGTAGCACCCGCAGGCTCAGCACCCCCAGGTGTAGCACCCACACGCTCAGCACCCCCAGAGTCATCACCCCCAGGCTCAGCACCCTCAGCAGCACCAGAGTCACCAGCAACCTCGACAGGCTCGACTGCGTCTACCTGGGACACACCTGAAGGGGCAGGACCCTGAGGGGGAAGGGGGTCTACCGGGGGGGGACCTGGCACAAGGAAGAGCTGTGGCGGGGGGAGGGACGGAGTGCGGTAGGGGAAGAGGCGGTAGTAGGGGACCGACTCGTCAAACGTGACGTCCTGGGAGGACAGAACACGGCGAGAGGTGGGGTGGTAGAACTGCCACCCTGGCGCGTCAGGGGGGAAGCCAAGGAAGACGCAAGGAGCAGCACGAGGGGACAGCTTGTCCGCAGACAAGTCGCGGACAAACGCCCGAGATCCCCAGACACGGAACGCAGACGCATCGCCAACCTTCCCCGTCCACAGCAAGGCTGGGGAGGTCTCCGGCATGGAGACCCTGGGGTGAAGGTTGATCTGATGCGCCGCGTACCGAACCGCAAACGGCCACAGAAAATGGGGGGCAGCCGCATGCATCATGGACGTACGGGCGACGTCCATGACCATGCCAATGCGGCGCTCAGCAATCCCATTTTGCTGTGGAGAGTCCGGAAGCGTGAAGGTCTGGCGGATGCCCCGTGCACGACAGTAGGCTCGCAGAAGGCCAGAGGAGAACTCTCCGCCTCTGTCAGAGTGCAGACGCAAAACAGGAAAGTCCGAGCCGAAGCTCTGCCTGAGCTGGAGACGAGCTGCGCGGATCCAGTCGATCAACACCTCAGTGACATCACCCTTGCTGCGCAAGGAGAAGACTGTGGTGTAACGCGAGTAGTCGTCAACCACCAGCAGGAAGTAGCGCTCGTGACCCTGTCCACGGACGCTGGCCGGGCCCCACACGTCCATGTGAAGCGTCTGCAGTGGGGCCTCTGTCGGAGGAAACTGGGAGGAGTGAGGGGCAGCCCGCTGCCACCCCTCGACACAGGGGACGCATGTAGGGGCAGGCCCCGGAGGAAGGGGAGGGAGGGACCGGGGAAGACCAGAGACAAGGACACGGGAGGCCATGCCTCGGAGACGAAGCAGGGAGGGGTGACCAAGGCGGTGGTGCCAGAGGAGAGTCTCGTGAGACAGGAGGCGACACGAGCAGGGGGCAGACTCAGGACCAGACCTGGACGCCGCAGCAAACACCTGACCCGACGCAGCTACCTGACCAGACGCAGTGACTGGAGGAGACGCAGTGGTCAGTGTGTACAGGCTCGACCCCGGTCGACGTGTAAACGTGGCCAGGTGTCGGCCTGTCTGAGCGTCCGTGCAGTGGGTCACCCGCTGGCTCGCAGGAGTGAACTGGTGAACCCCCGCATCCTGTAGGTCAGCACCACTCACCAAGTTCGTAGAGAACGAGGGGAGGTAAAGACCAGACAGGGTGCCAGAGGGGGCCGCCGGACACGGGAGGACAGTGGAGAAGTGAGCAAGGACAGGACCCCCAGAGGGGTTTGCCAGAGAGACTGCAACTGGCCGACCAAGCGACGTGAGTGTGGTGTGAGCGAGAAGGAAGGAGCGAGAAGCCCCCGAGTCAAGGGTGAAGGTGTGGGAGGCCGAAGCCGACGCAGTACCTGAGAGAGCAGACTCACTAGCACCTGAGGAAGCAGACGCACTAGCACCTAGAGCAGCAGCCTCGCTAGCACCTAGAGCAGCAGCCTCACCAGTACCTAGAGCAGTAGTCTCAATGCCCGGGTCGGGCGGAAAACACCGGTAACAGTCACCCTCATCACTAATAGTCACAGCATACATGACAGCAAGAATAGCATCAAAGTCAAGGTCAAAGATAGCTACTCCCGCCCTAGACAGCTCGCCCCAGCGAGGGATCTCAGTGGCCTCAGGGAACTGGTGACGCCAAGCGTCCCTCAGGCGGCCAAAGCAGCGCTGGGTGGAGTGCGCACCCCTGCACTGCTCACCCGCGCGGTCGCCGGTGCGTAGGACGTAGGTGCACGGACCAGTACCCCAACCCCGCTGGCGTGCAGCGTACCACTCACGGAGCTGCTGAGGGGGGGGGATGTCCCGAGTGCTCTGCTGCTGCTGCTGCTGCTGCTGCTGGCGCTGACCACCACTGGAGCCAACCCTCTGCGCAGCGCCACCCCGACCAGCTCCACCTCCTCCGCCGCCGCCTCGTCCACCGCCGCCACCTCCACCACCTCCGCTCCCACCGCCACCGCCGCCTCCGCCTCCGCCTCCGCCTCCACTGCCGCCACCGACACCTCCACCCCCGCCACCACCCCCACCGCCACCCCCACCCCCTCCGCCGCCTCCACCGCTGCCTCCACCGCCCCCGCTAGCTCCTCCAGCGCCCCTGCCCCCCTTGCCCTTGCCAGGGCGGCGTTTCCCGCTAGGGGTAGACGCCGCACCGACCGACTCAAGACCAACGAGGTCGGCCGCAGCAGCAGAGGCAACAGAGGGCAAGAGAGGAGAGGGGGAGCACCCCTCAAAGACAGGGGCGCGCGGGTCACCACGAGAGGCTCCTACAGCGACTATGCTCTTCTCTGCTGCTAGGAGGCGCTCCTCGAGGAGGTCAACGGTGAGGGTGGTGGGGCAAACAGAGAGAAAGTGGTCCCTGACCGGGCGAAGGGTGTCAGGGAGGCGGGTGACTATGTAGTAGAGGGTGATGTACATAGGGGGGGGGTTCTTGGCGCAGAACTCAGCGGGAAGGGCAGCGCGGTAGCGAATGTCACTAGTGCGAAGGTGCGTAATGAGGTCAGCGACTGTGGGAAAAGCTGCGAGGTCAGGGAAGAGGTACGGGAGGATGAGGCGGCTAAGTGCAGCAGTGGCAGGGGAAGAGTAGCGTGCAACTACAGCGTCGTACAAGGTCTTAGCACTCTTGTACTGGCTAAAGTGCGCACGCTGAGAGATAGGCAAGTGGCGACGCACAGTAAGACGTGCAGCAGCATCGCGTGTGGCCCACTGTGAGCGAACAGTGGCGTCAGCATCAGCAGCGGGGGCAGGAGAGGCACCAGAAGTGAGATCAAAGAGGGAGAGACCGTCTGCCCTATCGCACTGTAGGAAAAGCTGCACGTCATCTACCCAGATGTCAAAGTCAATGGCCCGACCCTCAGCGTCAAAAGCGAGGACACTGGGGGTAGCCATGACAGCAGTAGACTAGCAGCACGAGCAGTAGGCTAAGGGCAGCGCAGTAGTAGAGGTGCTGCTCTTACCGGGCAGGAGAGACGGACCGAGTGTAGAGGACAGGGCGGCTCGGACGGCTCGGCGGCTCGGCAGCACCAGCAGGTCGGCAGCTCAGCGACTGGGCGGCTCGGGTGGCTCGGCGGCTCGGGCGGTTTGGCGGCTCGGGCGGCTCGGGCGGTCTGGGCGGCTCAGGCGGCTCGGCGGCTCGGGCGGTTCGGTGGCTCGGGCGGCTCGGGCGGCTCGGCGGCTCGGGCGTTTCGGCGGCTCGGGCGGCACGGCTGCTGCAGGGGCAGCGGCGGCTGCTGCTCGCAGGACGGCGGCGGCCGCTGCTGCAGCGGCGGCGGCAGTTGCTGCTGCAGGGCCGGCGGCGGCCGCTCCTGCAGGGACGGCGGCGGCCGCGGTTGCAGTGGCGGCGGGTGCTGCTGCAGGGGCGGCAGATGCTGCTACTGCTGGGACTGCGGCCGCGGTCGCTGTAGCGACTGCAGCTGCTGCTGCTGTAGAGGCGGCGACGGCGGGCCGAGAGAGGCCGCGAAGGGCGGCGGACGAGCCGTGAAGGGCGGCACGAGGGGCCGCGGAGGGCGGCGACCGGCCGTGAAGGGGCCGCGAGTGGCCGCGGAGGGCGGCGACGGGCCGTGAAGGGCGGCGCGAGGGGCCGCGTAGGGCGGCGACCGGCCGTGAGGGGGCCGCGAGTGGCCGCGGAGGGCGGCGACGGGCCGTGAAGGGCGGCGCGAGGGGCCGCGAAGGGCGGCGACGGGCCGTAGGGGGCCGTAAGGGCGGCGCGAGGGGCCGGAAGGGCGGCGCGAGGGGCCGTAAGGGTGGCACGAGGGGCCGTAAAGGGCGGCTGGAAGGGCCGTCAGAGGGGTCGCTAAGGGCGACGCGAAGGGGCCGTAAGGGGCCTAGAGAGGGCGCGACGGTAGGGAGGGCACGCGGGGCGCGACTCGGGCAGGAGCGAAGCGCGCTCCGGGCAGGAATTTTTTTTTTTTCGATTGGTGGGCCCTAGGAAGTGTTCCCACGAGGGAACCCGCTATATACCATGAGAAATAACGAGGAATGAGATTGACTAAGGGAAAGTTGGGTACAAGTGCAAAACCTAGAAAACTGTACCCCATATGTGCTACCCCACTATAGCCTACAGCAGCTATGTCATATAAATCTGACAGAAATGTGCAATGTTGCACAAAATTTGAATGTGAGTTTTGTCGCAGCTTTAAAAATGTCGCACCAAAGCTTTGCGAAAACAAATACTGGGGAGAATGTATTTTCGCCCACATTTAAGCTCGACAACTCCCCAAGCAGAAGACCCGAAGCTCGAGTCGGAAAGCATGCAGCTCGAATTTTTTTTTTTTCGGGTTGTCCCAGAGCTTGGATGTCCCAAAGCTAGGAATACGCCCTAGAGGGCCAACCAGTAGTAGATAATGGTTGCATAGGGCAATTGTTGTACACCCCAGGAAAACCCGAGTTTAGTGCCAAATTTAGGTTTTCAGTAATAAGGAATATGGCAAGGGATTTTTTATGGTGTAGTCTTTTCATTTTAACGTGGATGTTTATGATTTTTTAACATTGAAGTTCCTAATAGGTTTAAATCTAGACACATCGATCGTTTTTTTATATACTGAAATGTCAACGGAAGCTGTTGTTGGCCCCGTCCTCGCTTGGGCGTAGCCGACTTCATCGCGGGTATACGAGGGGAGTGCAGCCGACTCGTAGCAGCGGGCGAGTTTCGACGAGGCTAGTCGACCAACAGGGCAGCTCCGTGGGAAGGCGCCGACATAGTTGGTCGACCTGGAGTTGGTTGACCAGGAGAGTGGTCGACCTGGTGTGGTCGATATGAGGTGGTCGTCGACCTGGGAGGTCGACGGGCCTGGGATGACACACCTGGTTGACATGGTTGCCTGGTTGCAGGTTAAACGGACGACGAAGTCTGCGAGGTGCGCGGCTGTTGCCCATATAGATTTGCGAAGTCGACCTGCGGTTCGGTGGCACTTGGTCGACAAGACTCCACAGGTGCAACCGCCGACATGTGGTCGACTTGGCACCTGCGCAGCGTGCGTGGCGGTGCATGTTGTGCACCACTGTCACTTGGCACCTGCGAAGTAGGTGCGCGCACATGAGCACATGTGGTGGCATATGGTGGCCTGGTGTTGGTATGCTGGCATGCCAGCCTTGGAGGTCGACCGAGGACACTAGAGGTCGACCAGCTGGCAAGTCGCCTTCGTGATGCGCTGATGGTCGACTTGCATGCTAGGCTTCTGATGTTGTCTACCTTGCCAATCTTTTTTCTATCATTGTTGTGAACTTTGCTTAGTGGAACTCTTGCCAATTCCCCCCGTGAACTAGCAAGGAGTGTGCGCACTAAGAAAACAACTAACGAATGCAAAGATCACTCACGCCCCGTGTCAGAATCCCAACCACTAGACCATTGGGATAAAATGGCTTGTTTGTGTAGCGGGTGAGTGCGCCCATAACCCCCCAGGCCGACGTGCCTGTAACCCTTCCCTAGGATCAATCGGGGATCACCAGTGGACCTCTGACACCCCCTCGCACTGGGATGCCCGAAATGCACACACCGGGATTCGAACCCGAGACCTTCGTTCTGATACCATGTCAGAATCCCAACCACTAGACCATTGGGATAAAAGGGCTTGTTTGTGTAGCGGGTGAGTGCGCCCATAACCCCCCAGGTTGACGTGCCTGTAACCCTTCCCTAGGATCAATCGGGGATCACCAGTGGACCTCTGACACCTCGTGCCTAGCCCGTAGTCTAGCTCCCGTTGCAATAGTTATCTCCGCATGGTGCGGTGAGTATGGACGGCACTGCGATTTACCTTCAGTCTAGTCGACTTAGTCCCACTTGCCTAAATTGTTCGTAGGCAGTTGTGCGTAGTCATCCCCATGGTTGGCATAGGTGACACTGATGTTGCTGACACCATGAAAGCACGGCTGGAAGGCGCGAGGAGACGTCATGAGGCGAAGGAGTTCGGCGACCTCCCCTGGTCGGTCGTCGAGGCTGGCATTCGCGCCGTGTGGGCGACGGAGCACCCGCCTTCTCGGCCTGCATCTCCTCGACCGGTGAACACAGAGGGCGGCGTCAACGTGGGCGTCACGCCGATGGTGACGAAGTCGGCAGCAGTGCGGGAGGCACGTCGTCGAGGCAGTGAGGAGTGATACACGCCGGTGAAGTCAGCGGCGTTCAGGCGCGAGGGATGCAGTCAACGGAGGCTGCAGGCAACTCGTAGGGCGACGTCGGAGGACGTCGAAGTGGAATGATGTCGTTGTCGGCGACCCACATGATGGTGGGAGGGATAGCACCAAGCTACGAGTACTTCAAGTTCACGTCGAACAGGATCTATGTCACCCCCCTGCTGGTTGGTCGACCTGACATCCTCACGTGAAAGGGGCAATTGAGCCCCAACTGGAGATGGCCGGGCTGATCAGCTTCGCCCGGGGCACCGTGTTGACGCTGTCGGAGGACTACCCCGACTTGAGCGCGGAGTTTCGGGTTGTGCAGCTGTTGACCTTCACGGTCATCTCGCAGTGCTGCTCGCCGGGCGTGCAGATCGCCCTGAAGCCATGCAGGAGCTACCTCGACGCCGGCCACCGGGCATGGTACTTCATAGAGTCAACGTACCAGGTCACCGACGACCTGTATATCGGCCAGCTTGAGGAGCAGCTGTCATACCTGTGGATGGGCGACTAGGAGACGGCGACCGACTACTGCAACCGGGCTCGGCGGATTCTCGCCACCATGAGGATGGCCGGCATGCAGTACTCGACGACGTCGTTCATCACGCACGTCATCAAGGGGCTCTCGAGGAGCTACAACCTGCTGAAACGACTGTCGGTGGTGCCGAGCATACGAGCGACGCTCAATGAGGACTCCCTGAACTCGTACATATTGCAGGACGAGGCGCAGCAGGAGTCCGAGCAGTCATTGGAGGTCCAAGCACAGGTGAACTACGTCGCCCCGACGAAGCAAAGTGGTCGACCGGGGCAATTCGGGCAGTCTGGCGGCATTGGAAGCAGTGGCAGTCGACCGTCTAGGGATGCCAACAAGAGGAAGTCGGCCAAGGATAGTGGTCATGGAGGAGGAAGTCAACGTCGGGAGTGCTGGCTATGTGGCGACCCCAACCATCTCTCCTTCGAGTGCCCCGACCGCAGCGACTCGGACAACGACGACACCAAGGGAGGCCGCTGGAGGTCGGCCGGGCGTCGCCCTCGTTGGGAGAGCAAGGAGAAGTGGCGCAAAGAGAAGCCGTCGACGAAGACGTCGACCTCGGCGAAGGACGCCGACTCTTCTGCTGGCGGCAAGGGGCGAGACGACAAGGAGGCGTCGTGCTCATTGGTCGGCGTCGAGGAGACGACCATCTCGCTGGCGCCGAAGGCTGGCGAGGATTTCCAGGCGGTGGCGGTGCAGGCGAACCCTGCGGTGGTCCTGCTCGACAGCGGCTGCTCGCACTACCTGATGGGGACAAAGGAGGCCTTCGTTGACTTGGGGCCGAGCGGCCATGTGAAGCACGTGCGCGGCTTCAACGGGGCACTGCAGGACGTCCAGGGTCGCGGCACTGTCGTCTTGCAGGGCGCCGTTGGGAGGTGGGTTCTCATTCGCGACGTGCTGTACGTCCCGGGCGTGCGTGCGAACCTGCTGTCTGCCGGCCAGCTGAAGGAGACCGGCGTGAAGATGACCGAGGACGACGACGGGATGCTCCTTGTCTTGGCGGCGGGGGATGTACTTGGTCCGGCATGCGTATACCGGCCGAGTTCTCTGCACCGACCTGCGCCCCTGCACGACGAAGTCGACGTCACTATGACGGAGGTTGTGGCTCTGCGGGCGATCGTCTCGGCGACGAAGTCCACGCCGGACCGGCTGCATGCAAGGCTCGCCGACGTCGGCATGGACACCATCCGGAGCTCGACAAAACACAAGGTCGCCACTGGGCTGGACCTTGAGTTGGCGTCCATTGCCATCTTGCCGTGTGTCTCGTGCGTCGGTGGGAAGCTGGCGCGGCACACCTTCCCCGACCAGGGCTCCGACGCCAACGACGCGCTGGCCGTCGCGCACACCGACCTGTGCGGGCCGTTTGGTGTGACTGCCAAGGATGGCAGCCTGTACTTCTTGCTGCTAAAGGACCGCAAGACCCGCTACGTGTGGGTGAGGCCGGTCACCAAAAAGTTGGTGCTGTTGCCGCGTTCTGACCGAGGAGGGGAGTTCCTCGGGAAGGAGTTCACCGCCTTCGTGGACGGCAGGGGGTGTTGTTCAGGATCCGTCATTTTGAGAGCTTACGACGAACTCATTTCTCAACCAAACGCAAATCCACTCGGTAGGATGTTGCGCCTTAGGCTTAGCTACCATCTCCAAGTTAAATCAGTTGTTAAGATGGTCTATAGAGTGAGAACCAAGTAAAAACGTCCAGCAGCCGCATGACTAGAATGGTAGAGGAAGTACAAGCATTAGGGCATAGGAAGTTGGAGTTGGGGACTCCAAGAGAACCATGAGAAGGAAGGGGTTCTCCAAGAGCTAGGGAAGGATGGTAGGAACCTTTCTAGCAGCAAGGATGCAACCCTCATCATGAGGTCCTTGAGGTGTCACATGCAAAATCCAATCGAGTTGGATTTTGCCTAGGTGTTGCAACATTTGCAACCCATGCTAGAAACTTTTAGCCACCCCAATCCAAAAGTCAAAGTTGCCTTCCTAACCACCCAACCAAAGATCCCTTTATTGTCATGTCCAAGTAATCACCCAAATTAGATATAACCCCAAAATGTAATAAGAAATCCAAGTCTTGGAAATCTTGTAACTTGGGCGATCTTGGTCGGAATAAGGCGATCTTGGTATCGTTGGAAAGCTCTGGATTTCTCCTGCATGATCAAGCATTTAAACTTGGAGAAAAACACAGTGATGAAAATATCCAATAGCCATGCACAATGACATATGCTCATGCAAACAATGCACACATGAATAGCACGAGCACTCGGCAGGACGTTAGGATGACATGCACTCAGAATGACGTGCATCCAACAGGGGGATCGTCCACGACCTGACCTGCCCCTACCCCCGCAGCAGAACGGCATGGCGGAGCATGAGATGAGAATGGTGGTGGAGTCGGTGCGGACGATGCTGCTACACATGGGCGTGCAGCACCACTAGTCGCACCTCGCTCTGTGGCAGGCCGCCTGGGTCTGCAACTGCCTGGAGAGGTCGGCGCTGCCGCCCGGGACAACACCGTACCAGCTGCTCACTGAGAAGCCCGACTTGTCGCTGGCACGCGTGTGGGGTGGCATGGCGTAGTTCCTCGTCCCCGAGCAGCAGTGCGGTGGGAAGCAAAAGCCGAAGGCCAAGTGGGGCCTTCACCTCGGCGTTTCGGAGGAGAGCAAAGGCTGGGAGCTCCTCGACATCACCGACAACCGGGTGGTCACCACATCAGACATGGTGTTCTACGAGACGATGTCGTTGGAGGTATGGAAGTCGGAGCACAGGCCGGCATTGTGGTGGACGCAGGTCAACCCGCCGATGGACACCTCCACGGCGACGCTCCCTCTGCTCGCCGAGGCCAGTGGGACTGCTGATGAGGATGCCGAGGTTGTCCTTCCCCCTCTCCCTCCCCCTGTTTCCCCGCCCCTCGTAGCCGACCTGCGTGGGCTGACGCCGGCGTCGGCCTCCAGCGATGAGGGGAGCTGTGCGACGTCGCCAAGAGTGTCGACTGGTAGCTTCGCCGGCGGCCGACGTGACGTCAAGCAAGGCGGCGTGGATGTGAAGTCGACACCGACAAGGGGATAGCAGGCAGAGGAGGTGCAGCCACATGCAGTGAAGCCGACCAAGGAGCAGTCAAGGACTGGGCCATCGTCAGGGAAGCCGACGACAGGGGAGGAGTCGGCAGGGACGCCGACTGAGATACAGCAGGACGTCGAGGGCGGCGTAGCCGGCGACAACGGAGGGGAGCAGTCGGGGGGCGCGGAGTCCACCAAGAGCGACGTCGTGGAGGTTCCGCCTGGGCTGCGGTACTCGGGCAGAGAACGGAGGCCTCCTGACTTCCTGTCCTACCACGTGTGTTGGGCACCGGCTGACATCGCCGCGATGTACGAGGACGTCGAGGATGAGCCGCTGTACGACGACGCCGAGGATGACATCGACCTGCTGGAGCTCGAACCCGACATGCACGCCGACCCCGAGCACCGCTGGGACATCTCCACGATGACGGTGAAGGAGGCGTTGTCGAGCTGGAAGGGCGAGGCGGTGAAGGCTGCCATGGACGAGGAGATCCGCAGCCCGATCGGCATGGGGATGTGGGAGCTGGTCGAACGCCCACCCAGTGTGAACATCATGAAGAACCGGTGGGTGCTTACGACGAAGTACCACATCGACGATATCGTCGAGCGCGAGAAGGCGAGGCTAGTGTGAAGAGCTTTACGCAGGTGTATGGCGCCGACTACGATGAGACGTATGCTCCGATGAGCAGCTACGTCACCCTGCAGATCTTCCTCAGCATCGTCGCCGTTCTTGACCTCAACCTGATGCAACTCGACATGAAAAACGCGTTCCTGCAGAGCAAGCTCGACCGGGTGCTTAACATGTCCCAGCCGGACTACTTCAACGACGGAACCGGCCGGCTGTGCAAGCTGCTGAAGAGCATGTACGGGCTGAAACAGTTGTCGCTGCTGTGGTACAAGGCTCTCGACGACGTGCTGTTGGGCGTTGGAAGAAGAGCCAGGTCGACCAGGCGCTGTATTTCAAGGTCGGTGCCGACAAGAAGACCTGCTGGGTGCTGGTCTACGTCAACAACCTGCTCACCGCCAGCAGCAGCACGACCATGCTGAAGGAGCTCAAGGAGCAACTCGAGGTTGCCTTTGAGCTACGCGAGATCTCGCCGGTGCAGAAGTGCCTCGGGCTGGAGATCGTGCGCGACAGGTTGGTGAGGAAGCTGTGGCTACACCAGCAGGGCTACGCCGACAAGCTGCGCAGGCAGTTCATCGACGAGGAGCAGACCAGGCGTACCCCGAAGACGCCGGTCTCGGTCGACGCCTGCTCACCTTCGATGACGAGACGGGGCAGGAGCGACAGGAGGAGGAGTACCGGCAGAAGGTCGGCTCGCTGTAGTTTGCGGCAACGACGACGAGGCCGGACATCGCCTTCGCATGCAGCAAGCTGGGAAGCGGCCTCACGGTGAGGAGCGACCAGCACTGGCGCGAGGTCGATCGCTGCCTTGCCTACCTCGCCAACACGTGATGCCGCCTTGGAGTTTGGCGGTGGACCTGAGTCGCTGAAGCTGGTTGGCTACGTGGACGCCGACGATGCCAGCGACAAGTAGAACCGGACGAGCATGGGCGGCTACGTGTTCATCTACGGAGGGGCCGCAGTCTCCTGGTCGAGCCAGTGCATCAAGTGCGCAACATTGTCTTTGACCGAGTCAGAGTACGTAGCGGCCACCGAAGCCGGCAAGGAGGGACGCCGCCTTCGTTTCCTCCTCGCAGAGTTCCGGCAGCTGGATGCCGGGACGCCGACCGTCGTCCGTGTGGACAACAAGTGGGCCATCACAGTTGCCGAGGGCATGGGGTTGACGGGCAACCTCAAGCACATGGAGCGGCGACAGGCATGGCTGCAGCATATGGTGAAGAGCGAGAAGTTCTCGCTGAAGTACATCCCGACCGCTGAGCAACCGGCCGACTTCCTGACGAAGGCGCTGCACTACCCGGCCTTCAACCGGTGCTCCATTGCAATCGGCCAACTGCGCCTGGCCGACGTGGGCGATAGCGACAACGACGTGCAGCAGTAGGTGCCATGCCCTCTTGCATGGCTGGTGCGGTGGTCGACGTGCTGTTCATTGGGTGCTCGTCGACGGGCTATTCTCGGAGTCGTACTGCCGTGTGTGGGCTGGAGGCCCAAGTGTGAACACGGCAGGGGAGTGTCAACGGGAGTTGTTGTTGGCCTCGTCCTCGCTTGGGCGGAGCCGACTTCATCGTCGGGTGTACGAGGGAAGTGCAGCCGACTGGGAGCAGTGGGCGAGTTGGTCGACGAGGCTAATCGACCAACAGGGCAGCTGCGTGGGAGGGCGCCGATTTTGGGAGGGTGCCGACTTGGTTGGTCGACCTGGAGTTGGTCGACCAGGGGAGTGGTCGACCTGGTGTGGTCGACATGAGGTGGTCGTCGACCTGGGAGGTCGAGCGGCCTGTGATGACACACCTGGTCCACATGGTTGCCTGGTCGACCAGGTTACCCAGACGACGAAGTCTACGAGGTGCGCGACTGTCGCCCAGGTAGATTGGCAAAGTCGACCTGGAGTTCGGTGGCACTTGGTCGACAAGACTCCTCAGGTGCAACCGCCGACATGTGGTCGACTTGACACCTGCGCAATGTGCGTGGCGGTGCATGTTGTGCACCACTGTCACCTGGCACCCGCGAAGTAAGTGCGCGCACATGGGCACATGTGGTGGCCTGTGGTGGCCTGATGTTGGTGTGCTGGCACACCAGCCTTGCAGGTCGACTGAGGACTCCTGAGGACGCATGAGGTCGACCAGCTGGCGAGTCGCCTTCGTGCTGCGCTGATGGTCGACTTGCATGCTAGGCTTTTGATGTAGTCTACCTTGCCAATCTTTTTGCTATCATTGTTGTGAACTTTGCTTTGTGGAACTCTTGCCAATTTCTGCCGTGAACTAGCAAGCACTGTGCGCACTAAGGAAACAACTAACGAGTGTAGAGATCACTCACGCCCCGTGCCTAGCCCGTAGTCTAGCTCCCGTTGCAATAGTTATCTCCGCATGAACAATGATGTTCTCTTCCCTCAAAGATATACTTTGTATTGTAACATTGCACTACTTTCTGTGGTTCTTAGTGGGTTGTTTTCAGCCAACTCAGTGTAACGTGATTGTGCGTGTGTTTTCACGTGACAATCTCCCACCCACCTGTTGCCTCTCCCTCCCACCCACCCACCGCGTCATAGCCTCTCCCTCCACCCGCGCCATCCTTTCTTTCCTACCACGCCGTCCTCTCTCCCTCCCACCCGCCGTCACCGCTCCCTCCCTCCCGTCGTCGCCGCTCCCTCCTCCTGCCGTCGCTGCTCCCTCCCACCCCGCCGTCGCCTCTCCCTCCCATTCCGTCGTCGCCTCTCCCTCCCATTCCGCCGTCGCCTCTCCCTCCCGTTCCGCCGTCTCCTCTCCCTCCCATTCCGCCGTCACCTCTCCCTCCCATTCCGCCGTCGCCTCTCTCTCCCATTCCGCCATCGTCTCTCCCTCCCATTCCGCCCATCCCGAAATTCCTCACGCAACAATCACTTTGGAAAGCGGGAGACCCCAGAGTCACCCTCGCGGGGTGACCCACAAGTTCCCTCGGCGATACCTACAGCATACCCCCGACCCCTGCGTCGTCACCGACGACCATAACCTTAGTGCCCACCTGGGTAACAGAATATTCGACCAATTGGAAAGGTTTAGAGTTCGCGAGGGTACCCCTGGGTGACCCCCACTTTGGCGGGAAGTGCACAGCCTGTTTACTTTGGCGCCACTCTGCTTTTCCCGAGGCTGCGACGTACGATTGTTCCAAACTGGCTTGGTTTTGAATTTCGGTACAAATGACTCGAGACTAGGCAGCTGATATGAGTTCAGCCTAATTTAGTGTACTACCTTTCTTTCTTGATTAACATGTACAGTTCTATGCTATACATGTTAGGAGAACGTGGCACCATCGCAACAAAAATCTTTTGTCGTCCCTTTTGGGTGGTCATCAGTGTCACGAGACTATTCAATATCTGGGGGTTCACTAGTCGATATACATGAGCATGTGTTTACACACACAACTCTCAACGTAGACATACCTTACTAGCTAGCATCAATCCCATGCAATCGTCACACAGAAACCAGCGCAACGGTCGCCAGGGCATATATCATAGGAACCTTTCAAACACCCCCACGTCGCACCCCATCGACCCACTTGTTCAACAACCATGTTCGTGGTTGCGGCGATAACTTTGCCAACGGGAGCGAGACTACGGGCTAGGCATTGGGCGTGAGCGATCTCTGCGTTCGTTAGTTGTTTCCTTAGTGCGCACACTACTTGCTGGTTCACGGGGAGAATTTTCAAGAGTTCCACCAAAAAAAGTTCACAACAATGATGGCAACTAGATTGGCAAGGTAAACTACATAAGAAGTATAGTATGCAAGTCGACCACCAGCTCAGCACGAAGGTGACTTGCCAACTGGTCGACCTCAGGCGTCCTCAGGCGTCCCCAGGCGTCCTCAGTTGACCTGCAAGGCTGGCGTGCCAGCACACGAGCATCAGGCCACCACATGCCCATGTGCGCGCACCTACTTCGCAGGTGCCAAGTGACGGTGGCGCACAACGTGCACCGCCATATACATTGCGCAGGTGCTAGGTCGACCACATGTCGACGGTTGCACCTGTGGGGCCATGTCGACCACATGCCTCCGTACCGTAGGTCCTAGCCTAGGACAGGATTTTTTTTTTAGGGCCCACCGAACCGCACTACCCCACGAGTCGCGCCTGTTAGTGCCGCACCGCCCTACCCTGCCCCGCGTTGCGCTGCCGCGCACGCCCTGCCTGCGCGCTGCTCACTGCTGCGCGCCTTGCCCTGCCCGCGCGCTGCTTGCCGCCGCGCACCCTGCCCTGCCCGCGCGCCGCTCGATGCCGCGCTGTGCGCCCTGCCCGCGCGCTCCTCTTCGCCGCGCGCACTGCCCTGCCCGCGCGCTGCTCACTGCCGCGACGCGCGCCCTGCCCGCGCGCTGCTCGCCGCCGCGACGTGCGCCGCTCGCCGCCGCGACGCGCGCCCTGCCCGCGCGCTGCTCGCCACCGCGTTGCGCCGCTCTGCCCGCGCGCTGATCGCCGCCGCGCGCGCTGCCGTACCCGTGCGCCGCTCACCGCTGCGTGCCCTGCCCTGCCCGCGCGCCACCCGTCAGCCGCGCGCCCTGCCCTGCCCGCGCGTCGCCTGCCGCCGCGCGCCCTGCTCTGCCCGCGCGCAGCCCGCAGCCGCGTGCCCTGCCCTGCCCGCGCGCCGCCCGTCGCTGCACGCCCTGCCTTGCCCATGCCGCTCACCGCCGCGCCGTCTTGCCTGAGCACCGCTCGCCACCGTGCCGCCCTGCACTGCTGGTTGCTGCCCTGCTCTGCCGTGCCTGCATGCTGCTCTGCTGCTAGCGCGCAAGACTGCCTGGCCCGCCATGGCCACGCTCAGTGTTCTCACCTTTGATGCGGAGGGCCGCCCGATAGAGTTCGGCGCTTGGATCGCAGGGTGTACTTACTGAGCGATTCCAAGGACGGTGTTTCACTATTTGACCTCACATCTGGCGCCTCTCTCGCCCCTGCCACCACTGCTGACAGTGTAGCTCGCTCACAGTGGCTTACTCGTGACGCTACTGTTCGCCTAGCCGTTCGCAACCACCTGCCATTAGCCGAACGCGCCCACTTCGGACAGCACAAGACTGCGAAAGCACTGTACGACACTGTAGTCGCTCGTTACTCCTCCCCGGCCTCTGCTGCTCTAGGCCGCCTTCTCCTGCCCTACCTGTTCCCAGAGCTGTCTACCTTTGCCACAGTAGCCGACCTCGTCACTCACCTTCGCACTAGTGATACTCGCTACCGCGCTGCGCTTCCTGCCGAGTTTCTCACCAAGAACCCTCCTCCCATGTACATCACTCTCTACTTCATAGTCACCCGCCTCCCTGACACTCTTAGCGCTGTTAGGGACCTCCTTCTCGCCCTTGACCCCACCGACCTCACTGTCGACCTGCTCGAGAAGCACCTCCTAGCAGCTGAGACTAGCATAGTTGTTGTAGGCGCTTCTCGTGGCACTCCTCGCACTCCCTTCTTTGAGGGGTGTTCGCCCTCCCCCCTGGTCCCCTCCGCCGCCTCTGCTGTAGCTGTTGACTACCTTTGTGCTGAGGAGGTTGGAGCTGTGTTTGCCCCTGGTGAGAGGCGCTGTAGCGGCAGGGGCAGGGGAGGCAGGGACGGTGGGGGTGGCGGAGGTGGAGGCGGTGGTGGGGGCGGTGGCGGCGGTAGAGGGGGCGGCGGAGGCGGAGAGAGTGGAGGTGGGGGTGGGGGTGGAGGTGCAGGTGGCGGCGGTGGTCGCGGCGGTGGGGGTGGTGGCGGAGGCAGTGGTGGAGGCGGTGGGAGTGGAGGTGGCGGCAGTGGTGGCGGCCGGGGTGGTACCAGCCAGAGGGGAGGCCTTGGCGGTGGTCAGAGGCAGCAGCAGCAGCGTCAGCTTTCGCCCGAGGAGCTTCGTGAGTGGTTTGCTCAGCGTGGGGCACTTGGGGGTAGTGGTCCCTGCCCGTATGTCATTTGCACAGGTGACTGCTCTGGTCAGACATGCGGCAAGCTCCGCACCCAGTACCGCTGCTTCTCTCGTCATACCGACGACTTCCGCACAGAGTTTCCCGACGCGACTGAGCTCCCCCGCTGGGCAGAGCTGCTTAGGCAGGGTGTAGACATCTTTGCTCTTGATTATGATGCTATCCTATCTGCCATATATGCTTTGACTGTTAGTGCTGACGGTGACTGTTACCTGTGTATGCCGCCAGACCCAGGTATAGAGGCTGCTGCACTAGGTGCTAGTGAGTCTGCTGCCCTAGGTGCTGGTGAGTCTGCTCCCTCTGGTACTGCGTCTGCTGCGGCCTTGCACACCTTCACGCTTGACTCAGGTGCTTCCTGCTATTTCTTTCGCGACAGTACCACAGTCACACCGCTCTCTGCACCTGTTGCTGTTTCTCTGGCTGACCCCTCTGGGGGCCCAGTCCTTGCACATTCCTCCACTGTTCTGCCGTGTCCGGAGGTTCCGTCTGGCTCACTGTCAGGACTCCACCTCCCCTCATTCTCTACGAACTTGGTGAGCAACGCCGTCCTTCAGGATGCGTGGGTTGATACCTTCACCCCTGGAGGACAGCGTGTGGCGATCTGTACGTGCTCCCGGACCGGCAGGCACCTGGCCACGTTCACCCGTCGGCCTGGGTCGAGTCTGTACACACTGACTACTGCGCCTCCTCAGGTAGCTGCATCAGCGTCTGCGTCAGGTCAGCTAGCGCCCCCCTGCTCGTGTCGCGCCTTGTCGCACCAGACGCTCCTTTGGCACCATCGCCTTGGTCACCCCTCCCTGCCACGCCTCCGTGGCATGCACTCCCGCCTCCTTGTCTCTGGTCTTCCCATGTCTCTGCACCCCCTCCCGCGCTCGCCTGCCCCGCCCTGTCTTCCCTGGGTCGAGGGGCGGCAGCACGCCACTACTCACTCCTCCTCATTCCCCGCGACAGAGGCTCCCCCGCAGACTCTCCACATGGACGTGTGGGGCCCAGCCCGCGTCCAGGGACAGGGCCGCGAGCGGTATTTTCTGCTGGTTGTCGACGACTACACGCGTTACACCACGGTCTTCCCCTTGCTACGCAAGGGAAAGGTCCCTGATGTCTTGATCCCTTGGATCTGCGCTGTCCGTCTCCAGCTCCGCAAGCGGTTCCACCAGGACCTTCCTATCCTGCGTCTGCACTCTGACAGAGGTGGTGAGTTCTGCTCCGACCTCTTGCGGGACTTCTGTCTAGAGGAGGGCGTCACCCAGTCGTTCACGCTTCCGGCCTCTCCGTAGTAGAATGGGGTTGCTGAGCGCCGCATTGGCTTAGTCATGGAGGTGGCTCATGATCCATGCGGCTGCCCCCCATTTTCTGTGGCCGTTTGCGGTCCGATACGCTACGCATCAGCTCAACCTTTGGCCCCATGTCTCTTTGCCGGAGACCTCGCCGACACTGCGTTGGACGGGACAGGTTGGCGATGCGTTGGTGTTCCGGGTCTTGGGATCTCGTGCCTTTGTCCGCGATACTTCCGCGGACAAGCTCTCCTCCCGCGCCATTCCTTGTGTCTTCCTTGGCCTTCCGCCTGACGCGCCTGGCTGGCAGTATTACCACCCCACCTCACACCGTGTCCTGCCCTCTCAGGACGTCACGTTTGACGAGTCGGTTCCCTTTTACCGTCTGTTCCCCTACCGCACTGCCCCTCTCCCCCCCCCCCGCCGCTCTTCCTCGCAGCAGGTCCTCCTCCGGTAGACCCCCTCCCCCCTCAGGGTCCTGCTCCCTTAGGTGTGTCCCAGGTAGACCCTGTCGAGCGTGTCAAGGTAGCTGTCGACTCTGGTGCTGCTAGGGGTGCTATGTCTGGGGGTGCTGAGCCTGCGGGTGCGGGGCCTGGGGGTGCTGAGCCTGTGCGTGCGGAGCCTAGGGGTGCTGAGACTGGGGGTGCCGAGCCTAAGCGTACGGAGCCTGGGGTTGCTGAGCCTGGGGTTGCTGAGTCTGGAGGTGCGGAGCCTGGGGGTGCTGAGCCTGAACGTGCGGAGCCTGGGGGTGCTGAGCCTAGGGGTGCTGAGCATGGCGGTACTTTGTCTGCTAGAGGTCCTCCAGGTGTCTCGTCACGACGGGAGCCTATCTCTCCACCACAGCTGCGCGAGTGGTTTGCTCGACGCTGGAGCGTCCGGAGTGGCGCTGCTGGAGCTGGAGGTACTACAGGGGCTGGAGCTGGAGCTGCTGGAGGTGCTGGAGCCGCTGGTCCCGGAGGTGCTCGTACCGGAGGTACTGGAGCTGCTGAAGCTGGAGGTGCTGCTTGAGCTGGAGCTGCTGGAGGTGCTGGAGCCGCTGGTCCCAGAGGTGCTCATACTGGAGGTACTGGAGCTGCTGGAGCTGGAGGTGCTGCTGGAGCTGGACCTGCTGGAGGTGCTGGAGCCGCTAGTCTCGGAGGTGCTCGTATTGGAGGTACAGGAGCTGCTGGAGCTGGAGGTGCTGCAGGTGTTGGAGCTGGAGGTGCTGGAGCTGGAGGTCCTGCAGGAGTTGGACCTGGAGGTGCTACTGCTAGATGTGCTGGAGCTGCTGGAGCTGGTAGTGCTGTGGGCGTTGGAGCTGGAGACCCTGGAGCTGGAGGTGCTGGCCCTGGGGGTGCTGGTGCTGTCGGTGCTGGTTCTGGAGGCGCTGTGCGGCCGCGACCGTACTTTGTTCCTCTGCTTGAGCAGGTTCTTGGTCTCCCGCCTTCTACTGGTCTTACTCCTCCCTTACTGTGTCCATCGCCTGACCAGTCCCAGCCGCAGTTACAGCCAGCCTCCCCACTGCCTACTCCTGCTCCCTACACTGAGCAGCCCAGAGGTCTTAGAGAGCGTCGTGAGCCTGCGTCTCGTCCTGCGTCGCCTATTCGTGCTGTGCGCACTGGTCGTCATATTCCGCGTGAGCGTCCTCCTCCTGTCCCCAGCACGCACCAGATAACACTTCGTCCTTCCTCCGTTCCACATCGTGTCCCTCTGCCTTCTCCTCCTGCGTCCTCTCTTGTTGACGGTACGGACCCGGAGTCCGACTTTCTTCGTGCTGCCAGCCCTACTGTTACACGTCTGCTAGCCACTGTTGTCACTGACCCTTCCTTTGAGTCCACTGCTGCGTCTGCCTTAGTTGCTGAGCTTGTCGAATTTGCTGCTCGCTGTCGTCTCGACTACGCCACTAGTCTTATTGCTGAGTCAGAGTCTGTCTGTCCTCCGTCCGTCGGGGGTGAGTGTGCTCTTGGCACAGACGTCCTTGAGGACAGGCAAGAGGACTTTGAGTGCTTTGCAGCTGCTGTACCTCATCTCGTGTCCATGCTGATTGCACCTCAGGGAGACCCGGATGCACCAGACATCCCAACCCCGCGCTCTTACGCAGAGGTGATAGAGGGTCCCTACTCCTCTCAGTGGCAGACAGCCATGGACGCAAAGATGGCATCTTGGAAGTCCACAGGCACTTACATCGACGAGGTTCCCCCACCTGGGGCGAACATCGTCAGTGGCATGTGGATTTTCAGGGTGAAGCGGCCGCCGGGTTCTCCGCCTGTCTTCAAGGCGCGTTACGTTGCACGAGGCTTCAGTCAGCGACAGGAAGTTGACTTCTTCGAGACCTCCTCCCCTACACCGAAGATGACCACTCTTCGGGTGCTGCTGCATGTTGCTGCTCAGCGTGACTACGAGCTTCACTCTCTTGAATTCAGCACAGCTTTCCTACAGGGCAGCCTGCACGAGGAGATCTGGCTGCGCCGCCCACCTGGCTTCACTGGGTCGTTTCCTCCTGGTACCCAATGGAGCCTCCGGCAGCCAGTCTACGGTCTCCGCCAGGCGCCTCGCGAGTGGCACGACACACTGAGGACGACACTTGCGGCTCTTGGGTTTGTTCCTTCGACTGCTGACCTGTCGCTGTTTCTACGCACCGACAGTTCGCTGCCGCCGTTCTACATCCTTGTGTACGTCGACGACTTGGTCTTTGCCACTGCGGACACTGCTGGACTGGCCCACGTGAAGTCGGAGCTGCAGAAGAGACACACGTGCACAGACCTGGGTGAGCTGCGCAGCTATCTTGGCTTGAAGATCACCCGGGACAGAGCACGCCACACCATTACCTTGACTCAGTCACACATGGTGCAGCAGGTCCTTCAGCACTTCGACTTCCAGTACTCCTCGCCACAGTCCACTCCTCTGCCTACCGGTCACTCGCTCTTAGCTCTGCCTTCGGATGAGTCCGTAGAGCCGAGTGGCCCGTATCCAGAGCTTGTGGGCTGCCTCATGTACCTGATGACCTGCACTCGACCTGACCTTGCTTACCCTCTTAGCATCCTGGCACGCTACGTTGCGCCCGGGAGACACCGACCAGAGCACTGGAAGGCCGCTAAGAGGGTGATGCGCTACTTGTGCAGTACATCGGGCATGGGGCTCGTGCTTGGAGGACGGGGTCCAGTTGGGTTGACGACTTGGCTACATAGCGGTTGTCACAGGGTTACACCTTCAGCCTTGGTTTCGGCTCTGTTTCATGGCGGTCTACCCGCTCGTCTTCTGTTGTCAGCTCCAGTTGTGAGGCTGAGATCTACGCAGGTGCCATGGCTGCACAGGAGTTACGCTGGCTCACCTACCTGCTGACCGACTTGGGAGAGCCGCCTCGTTCTCCTCCAGTTCTGTACGTCGACAACAAGGCCATGACTGCCTTGTGTCAGGAGCACAGACAGGAGCACAAAACGAAGCACATCGCTCTCCGCTACTCCTTGCTCGAGAGTTGCAGCAGCATGGTCAACTTCGTCTTATTTACGTGGCCTCTCAGGCCAACACTGCTGATATCTTCACCAAGGCACTTCAGCCTTGTGATCATTAGCGTTTCTGTACTGTTCTAGGCCTTGTGCCTACTTTGCCTCTCTTACTCACTTCTTGACTTTGCCTGTACTGTGATCTATATACTTATACCTGCATGCTTACACTTGCTAGGTTGCGATCACTGTACTGCTTGTTCTCTTTTATATATATAACTCTGCATGTGAACTGGCCTTGTGGCCATTTGCTTGTGCTCAGAGTGTGTGGTGACTTTGTGATCCACCCTGAGCTTGCCTTGCTTTTCTTGACTGGTCTTGTGACCTCTTGTTCTCCCCCACTTTGCCTGTGGGGGTGTGTCAAACTATAATGCTGCATGTTGTGTAGGCTGTAGTGGGGTAGCCAATATGGGGTACAACCCAATTAGGGTTTGCTACTTGTACTCCTGCATGCTGCTAGTTCATTCATTCTCGTTCTTGATTTTGACAAGGTCATCTTCGCCAATCTATCTGGGCGATGGTCGCGCACCTCGCAGACCTCGTCGTCCGGGTTATTTGGTCGACCAGGCAACCCTGTCGACCAGGTGTGTCATCCCTGGCCCGTCGACTGCCCACCGCATGTCGACCACACCAGGTCGACCACTCCCCTGGTCGACCAACTCCTGGTCGACCAACCAAGTCGGCGCCCTCCCAAAGTCGGCGCCCTCCCACGTAGCTGCCCCTGTGCTGGTCGACCAGCCTCGTCGAGCGTGATAGCCGACTTGTTGTCCACCTGGAGGACGGTCGGCTTCCTGGCATCCAGCTGCCGGAATTCTGCAAGGAGGAGGCGAAGGCGGCGTCCCTCCTTGCCGGCGTTGGTGGCCGCCACGTACTCTGACTCGGTCGATGACACCATTGTGCACTTAATGTGCTGGCTCGAACAGGAGACTGCGGCCCCTCCGTAGATGAACACGTAGCCTCCCGTGCTCGTCCGGGTCTGCTTGTCGCCGTCGTTGTCGGCGTCCACGTAGCCGACCAACTTCAGCGACTCAAGTCCACCGCCAAACTCCAGAGCAGTGTCACACGTGTTGGCGAGGTAGGCGAGGCAGCGGTTGACCTCGCGCCAGTGTTGGTCGCTCCTCACCGTGAGGCCGCTCCCCACGACTTGCTGCAGGCAAAGGTGATGTCCGGCCTCGTCGTCGTTGCCGCGAACTGCAGCGAGCCGACCTTCTGCCGGTACTCCTCCTACTGGCGCTCCTGTGCCTCCTCGTCTTCGAAGGTGAGCTCGGCGTAGGCGTCGACCGAGACCGGCGTCTTTGGGGTACGTCCAGTTTGCTCCTCGTCGATGAACCGCCTGCGCAGGTTGTTGGCGTAGCCATGCTGGTGCAGCCACAGCTTCCTCGCCTACCCGTCGCACACTTTCTCTAGGCCAAGGTACTTCTCACCTGCGAGATTTCACGCAGTTCAAAGGTAGCCTCCAGCAGCTCCTTCAGCATGGTCGTGCTGCTGCTGACGGCAAGCAGGTCTCCTTGTCAGCGCCGACCTTGAAGTACAGCGCCTGGTCGACCTGGCTCTTCTTTGAGCCAGCACTCAGCAGCACGTCATCGAGAGCCTTGTACCACAACAGCGGCGACTGCTTCAGCCCGTACAGGCTCTTCAGCAGCTTGCACACCCAGCCGGTCCCGTCGTTGAAGTAGTCCGGCTGGGACATGTACAGCACCCGGTCAAGCTTTCTCTGCAGGAAGGCGTTCTTCATGTCGAGCTGCATCAGGTTGAGGTCGAGGACGGCGACAATGCTAAGGAAGATCCTCAGCCTGACGTAGCTGCTCACCGGCGTGTGCGTCTCATCGTAGTCGGCGCCATACACCTGCGTGAAGCCCTTCACGACCAACCTCGCCTTCTCGCGCTCGAAGGCGTCGTCGATGTGGTACTTGGTCGTGAGCACCCACTGGTTCTTAATGATGTTCACCCCAGGTGGGCGTTCAACCAGCTTCCACGTCCCCATGCCGATCAGACTGCGGATCTCTGTCAACGGGAGTTGGGTGTGGCCCCGTCCTCGCTTGGGCGGAGCTGACGTAGTGGTCGGGTGTGAGAGGAGCAGCCGACCTGAAGCAGTGGGCAAGCTGGTCGACAGGAGTGGTCGACCTGTACGGGGGCCACTGCATGGGCGCCGACTTCGAAGGGCGCCGAGTGTGGGAGGTTGACTTGGAGTGGTCGACCTGTGGGTGGCGTCGACTTGGCGACGCCGACGCCGACTTGGGGCAGCCGACTTGGGTGGCCAGCTGACAGGAGTGTTGGTCGACCTGGAACTGGTCGACTAGGAGTGTCGTCGACTTGGAGCTGGTCGACCTAGGGTATGGTCGACCTGGGGAGGTCGACTGGAGGTGGCCGTCGACTTGGGAGGTTGACGGGCACATACAGGAGCAGCTGGTCGACGTGGTTGCCCGGTCGACCAGGTTACTTGGGTGACAAAGTGCTGCGGAGGAGTGTGACGATCGCCTAGGTGGTTTTGGCGAGACCGACCTCGGTGGTGGTATCCTGAGGTCAATCTGGCGGATCAGAGACAGTCGTCAGCACGAGGACAATTTGGTGTGTGCGCTGTGCAGGTGACGAGGCACAGCACGCCAATCGCCTGCGAGCACATGCGAAGCTGGTGCGATGCTGTACTGCGGGAGCAACGCTGGCCGCCGTCGACTTGCGACTAGTCGTACTGGCACGCGGTCGACCATGCTGCGCTGGCAGTCGACCTGCTTGCCTCCTTGCTCTGATGTAGTCTAGTCTTGCCATCTTGTGTGTATCATTGCTGTCAACCTTTCTTAGTGAAACTCTTGCCAAATTGCCCCATGAACTAGCAAGCAGTGTGTGCACTAGGAAAACAACTAAGGAACGAACGCAGAGATCACACGAGCACCTGTGCCTAGCCCGTAGTCTAGCTCCCGTTGTTGTAGTTATCTCCGCAATCTCCTCGTCCATGGCGGCCTTCACCGCCTCGCCCTTCCAGCTCGACAATGCCTCCTTCACCGTCATCGTGGAGATGTCCCAGCGGTGCTCGGGGTCGGCGTGCATGTCGGGGTCGAGCTCCGGCAGGTTGACGTCATCCCCGGCATCGTCGTACAGCGGCTCTTCCTCGGCGTCGTCGTACAGCGGCTTATCCTCGACGTCCTCGTACATCGCGGCGATGTCAGCCGACACCCGGCACACGTGGTAAGACAGGAAGTCAGGCGGCTTCCGTCCTCCACGACATCGCTGTCGGTGGACTCCGCATCCCCCAACTGCTCCCCTCTGTCGTCGCCGGCTGCATCGCCCTCGATGTCCTGCTGTACCTCAGTCGGCTTCCCTGCCGACTCCTGCTCGGTCGACTCTCCTGCCAAGTGCACGGTCCTCGACTGCTCCTTGGTCGGCTTCACCGCTGGCTGCTCCCCCGTCGGCAGCTTCTCTGCCGGCGCCTCCTTCGCCGACTGTGACCCTGTCCTCGGCGGCTATTCAAGCACACCGACTTGCTGGACATCACGGCGGCCACCGGCGATGCTCTTGGCCGGCGCCACAGGCAACGCCCCACTGCTCCCCTCATCGCCGTTGGCCAACGTCGAGGTCGGCTCCTTCAGGTCGGCCGCAAGAAGTGGGGCAGGGGGGGCAGGGGAGAGGGAAGGAGGGCGGACGTCCTCAGCGTCCTCATCAGAAAGCTCACCGACCTCGACAAGCAAAGGGAGGGTTGCTGTCAAGGTGTCCGCCGGCGGGTTGAACTGCGTCCGCCCCGATGCCGGCCCGTGCTCCGACTTACACACCTCCAGCGACATCGCCTCGTAGAACAACACGCCCGACGTGGTGACCACCCTGTTGTCGGTGCGGTCGAGGAGCTCCCAGCCCTTGCTCTTTGCCGAGACACCGAGGTGAAGGCCCCACCTGGCCTTTGGCTTCACGCTGCTCTTGGGGACAAGAAACTGCGCTATGCAGCCCCACATCCGTGCCAGCAACAAGTCGGGCTTCTTCCCGGTGAGAAGCTGGTACGACGTCGTCCCCGTCGCCAGTGTCGACCTCTCAAGGCAATTGCGGACCCAGACGGCCTGCCGCAGAGCGAGGTGCCACCAGTGGTGCTGCACGCCCATGTGCAGCAGCATCGTCCGCACCGACTCCACCGCCGTCCGCATCTCCCGCTCCAACATGCCGTTCTGCTGCCGGGTGTACGGGCAGGTAAGGTCGTGGACGATTCCCTTGCCGTCCCGGAACTCCCCACCTCGGCCAAATCGTAGCATGAGCATCGACTTCTTCGCCTGCCTCTCCACCACCACCAGCCATTTCGCGAACTCCCGCAGCACGTCCGACTTCTTGGCAATCGCCCTCACCCACACGTAGCGGGTCTTGCGGTCCTTCAGCAGCAAGAAGTAGAGGCTGCCATCCTTGGCAGCCACCCGGAATGGCCCGCACAAGTCGATGTGCATGACGGCCAGCACGTCGTCGGCTTTGAAGCTCTGGTCGGGGTAGGTGTGCCGCGCCAGATTCCCGCCGACGCACGAGACACATGGTGAGTCGGCACCAGACGCCGACTTGAGGTCCAGCCCAGTGGCGACCTCGTGCTTTGCTGAGCTCCGGATGGTGTCCGGACGTGGGCGAGCCTCGCATGTAGTCGGTCCGGCGTGGACTTCGTCGCCGAGACTATCGCCCGGAGAGCCACCACCTCCGCCGTGGTCGACGTTGACTTCGCCGTGCAGGGGCATAGGTTGGTGCAGAGAACTCGGCCGGAGTACGTCGCCCGACCAAGGACGTCCCCCATTGCCGAGATAAGCAGCGTGCCGTCGCCGTCCTCGGTCATCTTCACGCTACTCGCGTTCAGCTGGCCGGCGGACAGCAGGTTCGCACGCACATTCGGGACGTAGAGTACGTCAGGGATGAGCACCCGTTCCCGGCTTCACCTTGCAAGGCGACCGTGCCCCGGCCCTGGACGTCTTGTAGTGCCGTATTGAAGCCGCGCACGTGCTTGACGTCGCCGCTCGGCTGCAGGTCAACGAAGACCTCCTTCGTCCCCATCAGGTGATGCGAGCAGCCACTGTCGAGAAGGTTCACCTCCGGGTTCGCCTGCACGGCTGCCGCCATCGCACGGAAATCCTCGCCAGCCTCTGGCGCTAGTGAGATGATCGGCTCCACAACGCCGACCAGCGAGCACGACGCCTCCTTGTCATCGCGCTTGCCGCCAGCAGAGGAGTCGGCGTCCTTCACCGAGGTCAACGGATTGGTCGACTGCTTCTCTTTGCGTGACTGGTTCCCTCCTCGACGCGGACGATGGCTGCCCGACCTCCCACGGCCGCCCTTGGTGTTGTCGTCATCAGAATCACAGCGGTTGGGGCACTCGAAGAAGAGGTGGTCGGGTCGCCACAGAGCCAGCACTCCCGACATCGACTTCCTCCCCCATGACCGCTCTCCTTCGCCGACTGCTTCTTGTCGGCGTCCCTGGTCGGCCTGCCGCCACTGCTTCCACTGCCGCCAGACTGCTGTGAGAGTACGACGGCTTATGCCTGCTATGCTTGCTTGCCTGGACTTTATTATGCTATTTCTAGTATGGGTTTATTTTATCATGCATAGATATGCTTGATTTCCTAGGTTAGGTGCATTCCTATATTTTATTATAGTTATAGCACGGAACCAGGTTACGTGTACCGAACTCAAGCCTATTCGGTTTCCACCGAATTGCTTTCTACTGAGTTCGGGAAGGTTCTGTTCGGGGCGCTTCGCGACCCTTAGAACATTCGCGTAACACCTGGGTAACTGGCCTTGTGTCGAGACTATATATAGCCTCGTGTTGTACCCAGGTGAATCATTCAATTCACATTCTCTTTTCTGAGCTCGATCCTAGATCCTCACAACTGCCCACGTTGCCCCGGTCGACCACTTCGCTTCGTCGGGGCGACGTAGTTCACCTGCGCCAAGAGCTCATGGGACCGCTTGGACTCCTACATCGCCTCGTCCTGCAGGATGTACGAGATCAAGGTGTCCTCGTTGAGCGTCGCTCGCGTGCTCGGTGCCATCGACAGCCGCTTCAGCAGGTTGTAGCTGCTCGGGAGTCCTGTCATGACGTGCGTGACGTACGATGACGTCGAGTACTGCGCGCCGGCCATCCGCATAGTGGCGAGGAGTCGCTGAGCCCGGTTGCAGTAGTCGGTCGCCGACTACTGGTCGCCCATGCGCAGGTGCGACAGCTGCCTCTCAAGCTGGCCGATGAACAGGTCGTCGGTGACCTGGTATGTCGACTCGATGAAATGCCACGCCTGGTGGCCGGCGTCGAGGTACTCCTTGCACGATTTCAGGGCGATCTGCACTCCCGGCGAGCAGCACTGCGAGATGACCGTGAAGGTCAGCAACTGTACCGCACGCAGGTCGGGGTAGAGCTCCTCCGACGTCGCCACGGTGCCGCGGGCTAAGCCGATCAGCCCGGCCATCTCTAGGTGGGGCTCGATAGCTTCCTTCCAGGTGAGGATGTCCGGTCGACCAACGAGCAGAGGGGTGACCGAGATCCTGTCTCACGTGAACTTGAAGTAGTCGTAGCTCGGTGCTATCCCTCCCGCCATTACATGGGTCGCCGATGACGGCATCATTCCACTTCAACGTCGTTCGACGTCACCCTGAGACGAGCCTGCAGCCGCCGACGACTGCATCTCTCGCGCCTGAACGCCGCCGACTTCACCGGCGTGTATCAGTCCTCACTGCCTTGACGATGTACCTCTCGCAATGCTGCCGACTTGGTCACCACCGGCGTGGACGCCCACGTCGAGGCCGCCTTCTGTGTTCACCGGTCGAGGAGATGCATGCCGAGAGGGAGGGTGCTCCGTCGCCCACACAACACGGATGCCAGCCTCGACCACCGCCCAGGGCAGGTTGCCAAACTTGTTGGCCTCGTGACGTCTCCTCGCGTTCTCCAGCCGTGCCTCAAGGGTCTCCACTACCCCCGTGTCAACTACGGCGCCTACCATAGTGACTACCACACAGCTGCTGGCATACGAACATGAATTCGGTAAGGGACCACTAAGTCGACTAGACTGAAACTACGTCGCGGTGCCGTCCACGCTCACCTCACCATGCGGAGATAACTCTGTCAACGGGAGCTAGACTATGGGCTAGGCACGGGGCGCGAGTGATCTCTGCGTTCGTTAGTTGTTTCCTTAGTGCGCACACTACTTGCTGGTTCATGGGGGAAATTGGCAAAAGTTCCACTAAGCAAAGTTCACAACAATGATGACAAATAGATTGGCAAGGTAGACTACATCAGAAGCCTAACATGCAAGTCAACCACCAGCTCAGCATGAAGGTGACTTGCCAGCTAGTCGACCTCAGGCGTCGTCAGTCGACCTGCAAGGCTGGCGAGCCAGCACACCAGCATCAGGCCACCACATGCCCATGTGCGCGCACCTACTTCGTAGGTGCCAAGTGACGGTGGCGCACAACGTGCACCGCCATACACATTGCGCAGGTGCTAGGTCGACCACATGTCAACGGTTGCACCTGTAGGGCCATGTCGACCACATGCCTCCGTACCGCAGATCGTCTTCGCCAATCTATCTGGGCGACGGTCGCGCACCTCGCAGACCTCGTTGTCCGGGTAACCTCTTCGACCAGGCAACCCTGTTGACCAGGTGCGTCATCCCTGGCCCGTCGACCGCCCAGGTCGACGACCACCGCATGTCGACCACACCAGGTCAACCACTCCCTTGGTTGACCAACTCCCGGTCGACCAACCAAGTCGGCGCCCTCCAAGTCGACCAACCAAGTCGACCCATATGCCACGAACGAGAACACAGGTGTGACGTGGTGCGATGGTACCTCGGAGCTTGCCCTCAGTGGAGGTGTTGTACTGCTCGAAATCAGATCCCACGAGTGGAGCAACGGCAGCCGCAACACGCATCCAAAACAGATCTCGTGAGTGGAGCAACGGGCCGTCGCCTCTGCCTCCCATTCCGTCGTCGCCTCTCCCTCCCATTCCGCCGTCGCCTCTGGCGACAGGTCACGAGTGAGCCGGTGTGCGAGCGGGAGCTGGTGCGCGGTGTGCGTGCACGGGTTGGGTCCCTAAGGCACCGTGTTTTGCAGGTGTATGTTCCTTTCCCTGTCCTTTTTTCCTTTCTCTCCTGTGAAATTTTCTTGTTCTTCTAATATATTTTCTGTGTGTCGATTAGTCTTTGCACTATTGTTTGAAGTGCGGGAAAGAGGGAGCCGGAGGCAGTTTGAGCGCGCAGGAGAGTGCGCGTGAGAGAGCACGTGATAGAGGGAAGGAATAATAAGTAGCTGGACGGAAATAGGCGGGCACAGCGTGCAGGAGGGAGAAAGGAGGAAGAAGCGGGAGAGTGGGTGCCGTTGGCTTTTGTGTCTTAGGCAGTTGCTCTTAGGGCGCTAACGCCGTGGGCGCGAGCACCGTGGGTGCTGATGCCTAAGGCGCTTGCACCTAGGGCGCTGGTGCTGTGGATGCAGGCGGCGTGACACCTTGCGCCTAAGGCTCAAGCGCTGTGGGCGCTTAAGCTCAGGGTGCTGGTGGCGTGGGCACAGGCGTCCTTTGCTCTTGCGCCATTGGCGCAGACCCCATGGGCGCTGGCGCCTAAGGCGTTTGGCTTAGGGCGCTGACGCCTTGGGCGTGAATGCCGTGGGTGCTGGCCCCAAAGGCGCTTGCGCCGTTGTCGCGGGCGCCGTAGGTGTTAGCGCCCAACGCGCTTGCGCTTACGGGGCGAGCGCCGTGGGTACTGCCCTCTAAGGCGCTGGCGCTTTGGGCGCTGGCGCCTTGGGCGGTTGCGATTACGGTGCTGGCGCCTTGGGCACAGGCGACGTGAGGACGGGAAGGTGAGGATGTGTGCATGCACTAGCAGGTGAGTTCGGTTGTGAGCGCAAGGATGAGGGCGAGTGTGAACGAAAGTGCAAGCACGAGCGTGAGCGCAAGAGTGACTGCAAAAGCAAGTGTGAGAGTGAGTGGTAGTTCAAGTCTGATTGAGGGTGAGTGTGAGGGGGCGTGTGAGGGACCGTTTGAGAGTGTGTGATAGGGTGAGTACGAGGATGAGTGCAAGGTTTTGTGTGAGTGTCAAAGAAGAGATGAGAGTATATGTGTGTGAGTGAAGAGTGAGTGCGAGGATGTGTGAGATGGTGTGTGCGAGGGCAAGTAGGAGATTGAGTGCGAGTGTGAGTGTGAGGGCGAGTGTGAGCATGAGTATGAATGTAGGTGTGATTTTGAGTTGAGTTCGTGGGTGTGGGCGACTTTGCGTGTGTTTTTGTGAAAGGGTTCAAGTAAGTTTGAGAGTGAGTGCAAGCGCGAGTTTGAAAGTGAGCGCGAGGGTGTGTGTGTGTTTCTGTTAGTGTGTCTAAGAACGGCTGAAATCAATTGTATGCAGTAAGTGGTTGCGAGAATGAGTATGAGAGTGTGCGAAGGTGGGAGTGCGGTTTTGAATCTAGGTACAAAGGCCGGTGTGAGTGCGAGAGTGAGTGCGTGCATGCACTTGAAGGTGAGTGCAAGGGTGCGTGTAAGTCTGTGTATGAGCGTGATTGTGAGATAAAGTGCGAGGATGAGTGCTTGGGTGAGCGCAAGGTTGAGAATGAGAATGAGAGCAAGCGTGAGAGTGAGCAAGTGCGAGAGTGAATGTGATTGCAAAAGCGATGGTTAGTGCGAGCGAGCATGTAGGTCTTATGCGTGTGTGAGTGGGTGCGAGATTGAGTACAAGAGTGAGTGTGAATGTGAGTGTAAAGTTGAACACGAGGGAGGCTGCAAGGGATCGCATCATGCTGGCGTAGTATCTGTGGTGCACGACTGATACCAGTTTATCTCTGTAAGTTGTCAAAACGATTGCGCATCTTTGATTGATCAATGCGTTCTTAATCAACTCTTTCTATTGTGCTTGTTCCATCTCTAGTGCATCCGTTTTTGTTCTTTTGTAGCAATGCAGGGCGGATGAGCTGTTTCCTGCTCGGCCTCCTCGCAGGGCACGTGAGTTGCATTATCTATTTATTGCTTCTTTGTACACGGTGTGTGAACATGTTTTTTCTTTCTTGTGCAGGTTATGTGTCTTGCATTCTCTGATTTTGCTTTGTGCAGGGCGCGTGAGCTGCATTATTTCATTAATTGGCAGAGAAGGGAGATGAGGAAGGCAGTGGGAGGGAGATGAGGGAGGGAGGGAGGGAGGGAGGGAGGGAGGGTTGTAGGGAGGGTAAGGGGTAATTGGCTAGCGATGATTTATGAATAGCTGATTTTCATGATGGTTGCGTGTTTATTCTCTGCATGTATCGGTGCTTGTTTGCGTGTGCGTTAGTGTGTGCGTTTGTGTCAGTGCGTACATGTGCGTGTGAGCATGTGTGAGAAATATGTACAGTTTGTGTCTGTCTTAAGGCGTGTGCTGAAGTGCCTCGTGTATGCAACTCAGTTTGTGATCGCCAGTGGGGCAATTGCCTTAGCATGTTAGACCAATCTCTGTTATTTCATCGATGCATTTTAGCATTCTCCCCAAGACGCTTCAATTAATATGTGTTGTCGTTTTTGTTACTGTATGTGCTCGTTCATGTTTGTTGTAAGGTGTGATGTTATAGTGTGCCGGGCCTGCAATTAAGGCGGGGATCGTTGTTGGGGCAGCGTTGCTCGCCTTAGCATACCGGATCCATCACTATTGTACCGTATTCTCTCGGATAAAACACCCTAGGGTATTATGAAAACCATTGGAAAAAAATGGGGGGGGTCTCCTCAAAGGACAATCCTACATAATTCCCGAGTCTTATTATATGGTATATGTTTTATCAAGCAAAAAAGCTGTGAAACAAAATCTGGGGTGTGACTTCACTTCTAGATTATTGATCAGTGTCGCAAAACCGAGTATACGAGGATAACGTGGTTGCCCGCTGGAATCGGCCACATGTCAAATTCCAGTGGGCAACTCTGGCACCTGATAGGCTGAAAACAAAGCCAACCTTGCGTAGCGAGAGTTCATCCAACCGCCGAGGCCGGAATCGCGCACGGTGCTGCGTTGTCACTGTACCAGTCACGTTTTGACTGAATCTGTCACGTCCCTATGCCTCAAATGTGTCTCTCACCTTCTCTTTGTGCAGCGGTTCCATAGCACGATACTGAAGAGTGCTCGGCAGGCTGTGAGAGCGCCTCCGTCCTACACTCTAGTTTCTTTGTTTATAGCCATTTCCGCTATGGCGAGTGACACGAATCTGCAGTAGACTAGAATGGCTTCCTCACCCGATTCTAGCAGTACGGTAGTTAGGCGGCAGCAGCCTACGAACTCTCGGTGTGCCGCTGCTGCACGCGCAAGGACGTCACCTCGCCCCGTCTTGCCCCAGCCGTCTCCTCCTGGTAGTGCTTCTACCAGGGATGAACCGAGCAGTAGCTCCGAAGCTCCTCGCCCTCCCCTGCCACGCGTGGCTGTTCCCACCTTCCCGGAGAGTAAGCGCCCGCAGGGACAGAAGAAGCGCATCGCGGATGGTGAGACACCATCCCCTCGCCATCGCATGACGAAGAAAGTGCGTCACGCGATCACTGGGAAGGAGAAGCTACACTGGCTGAAGATGCAAGACTCTCAGCCCGATCTTGGGAATCGCGCCCTGGCTAAGCTCGCGAAGGTGCAGCCCTGCCAGATCCGCGAGTGGAAGAAGCTGAGGGAGCGGCTGGAGGTCGCATCTAGCTGCCGGCGTCGCCTCGTGGGTTCCGGCCGCAAGGCGAAGTACCCATTCATGGAACGGGCGGTCTACCGCCACTTCCTTAACCACCGGGCGAAGGGTCTCGCCGTCTCGGTCCGCATGCTCCAGCAGTGGAGCTCCAAGTACATGAAGCACCGGATGCCGTCGGTCAATTGGCGCGCATCGTTCCGCTGGGCGACGCGTTTCCGCTCGCGCTGGCACTTGGCGAGGCGGGTGAAGACGAAGATGGGGCAGAGGTTGGCCGCCGGTAAGTTATTCTTTATTCTGAACGTGTTTACGACCATGACGTTGATCTAATGCTTGCCGTGGCACTCTTTTCAGATTGCAAGGAGAAGGTGGAATAGTTTTGGGAGTTTGTGCGCCAGATGCGCACTGTGAATGACTACCCACTCGACCTCATCGTGAACGCGGACCAGACTCCGCTATTCTTGGAGATGCCGGCGGAGCGCACGATCGAGATGAAGGGAGCGCGTACGGTTCACGTACGTAGTGCAGGATATGAGAAGGAACGTGTTACTGTCATGCTGGCAGTAACTGCGGGTGGCCTCAAGCTTCCTCCCTACGTCGTCTTCAAGCGAAAGACTATCCCGAAAGTGCCCATACCTGCCGGTAAGTGAACCAACCATGTTTACGGTTTGACCCGTGCTCTTGCCTGTCACGCGTCCTGACCCCACGACACTCTGGCGTTGTGATTGGCAGGTGTGGTGGTCCGTGCGCAAGCGAAGGGGTGGACGGACGAATCTCAGGTGCAGGATTGGATCACCCAGGTGCTGGTGCCGTTTCTGAAGCCTCTGCGGGAAACCACCGGACGCCGCAGGGAGGCGTTGGTGGTGCTCGACTCCTACCGCGGCCACTTGACGGAGGCCGTCGGTCAGACGATGCTGATGTTCAGGTTGTCAAGGGCGGTCATCCCAGGGGGCTGCACACCGCTTGTGCAGCCTCTGGATGTGTCAGTGAACAGCACGTTCAAGTGCGGGGTGCGTCCCGCTACAGCGGATGGTTCGAGGAAGACGGCATCAACCAAACCACTCGCGCAGGTGAGTTGAAGCCAGGGCCCCTACCGTTTGTGCAACTTTCGTTTGAGTGACAGCGAATGCTTTGCAGTTACTGTTCTCACTCCCGATTCTAAACCTCTTCCCTTCCCACAGGTAACCTGAAGAAGCCGCCTGCGGACTTGGTTCTCCGCTGGATCGACAAGTCCTGGGAAGCTGTCTTAGAGGAGCTTGTGAAGAAAGCATTCGTCACCTGTGGGATCTCCGCCAAGATCGATGGCACTGAAGACCACCTCATCCTTGCCCACATGCGGGACAAGGGTGAGGTCGAGGTCGTTGACGACGTCAACGACCTCGTTGACGACGAGCTCGTCGTCAACCCGTTCTACGCCGAGGCCCCCGTGCCGCCCGAGGAGCTGTAGGCGGCAGAGGAGGATGACGCCGCTGAGGAGGTGGAGGAGGCAGCGGCGGCGGCAGAATAGGAGGAGTGGAACGCGCCTGAAGAAGGCGGTGAGGCGGGAGAGTGCAGTGAGGTGGATGATGATTGGTGGCGCCCTGGCCGCTATGACGGAGAAGAGTGTGACGAGTGGCACGCAGGGGACGATGAGGAGGAGGAGTAGGCAGCATAAGGAAAAGCACCGTAGAGCAAAGACAGAAGTACGGTAGGAGGTGATGGTGGTGCTATTTTTGACAAAATGTAGGGTCTAGGTGCTATGCGCGATGCTTGTACAATAGATTGTACCCCTAACTGTGACATGAACCCTGAATTTGCACTTTTTGCCGCACATAACACCCACCCCCCGGGTCTTATAGAGAATCACCCCAAAAGGGGGGGTATAGTACTAACGGGGTCGGATATAACACCCACCCCGTATTAGCTAGCGGGGGGTGTACAATTACGGGGGGGTGTTTTACCCGGGAGAATACGGTAGTACCGATGCATTTTAACATTCACTTTATGACAGGGTTGTCCCTTTTGTAGTACATGTTCAATGGATGCAAATACCGTAATTTGCATCCACTATGTTTTGTCTCGTCAATTGTGTTTTATGCAGGTAGAAAATAAGACGGCCAATTCTTCCGGTCGCCGTACAAATCGACGATTATGGAATTATTGGCTACATTTGGTGGGGGGGGAGGTTCGTCTAGTTACCATTCACATAATCACCCGCCAGTCTCGAGTTACCAAACGCTTGACACGAGTTAAAGCAAGGGTACACATTCCTAGGGGTGGTTTTAGGGGGCATAGTTAGGGTACACCCAATGATGCGTGTTGATTGGCTGGTGAAGTGTCCAAGGTTTGTAAATACTGGTTTGTAAATACTGTGCTACTTTAGTTGTCTACTTTAGTGTCGGCTGAACCTTGGCTAATCGTATGCACATGCGTAGTATGTCCCTTGTATTTTCACTTGCTGCGGTTCACTTGCTGTGCTCCTCGCCCGTCCCTCTCATGGTTCACAAACTGCTGGCTGTCCTGCAAGTTCCCAACTCCAAGTACATCGCCAAAATCTGAGGTCCCAAAAGCTTCCCGAAATTATCATGGGAGAGACTTTCGGGCCATTTTGCACCCCAATCCCGGAAGCGTCTTTCAGGAAGTCTGGGGTGACGGTTCAAAGAGTCCTGATTATGTCCCGCGGGACTCTTTTGAACTGACCCGAAAGGCCTCTTCGGGACTGACGTGGACATTTCCAGGACATTGTGGGGACACATTTGGGACGTGTCACAAGCCAATCACCTTCGAGTGCGATTCGGATTTAGGCGATTCGTAATTTTCGAAATTGGACATGCGGTTCGACATTTGACTTGATATACGCGTCCTCTGTACAACATCAGGTTACATTCTATATTTGTTTTTAGGCTACATAATATATTCTGTACAACAGAATTACACTTGTGAAAATACGTCAGCAGTAATTAAATGCAACTTCACATCTTCAGGGTAGCATATTCAAAATAAACAGAGAACATCCTGCAATTGACACTAAAAAAACTAGCCACATGAAAGCGAAAAGTGACAAAAATAACAGCCTTTGTTCAGAACTAGCGACAATGCATCTACAACCTGTGGTGCTGGTTTCGCCATTGCAACCCGCACAATAAAAAATAATCATCCTGTCGCTTGGCGACAACTGCGACAACTGCACACAGTAACAAAAACACAAGCACAACAGGATTCGGGACCAATGTAACAAATATGTCAAGTCACCGCCAACGAATAGTGTGGCGACGAGAAAAACAGCGAGGCATACACGAATAGTCACCTTTGCAACACACCCCTCCGCCGCCCTTTGCCCTCAGTCACGAAGCTGAACCCGCGGAGTAGGGTGAAGGGGGAAACGTCGGCTCCTGCACGGGTCGATGGGGGGAACGGAGGTGCGGGAAGCGAGAAAACTATGAGTAATTAGAACGGGTAATGACTAGAAGTGTACGAGTAGTTAGTTGACACTTGAAACGTTGCAAATACAAAACTGATGCACCTACTAGTAGGAACCGTTTAAGGAAGAACTATGAGAAGAGTGACTGAGAAACCTAGACAAACATCGAACACGTCTAAGAAAGAGAGAATTCTACCAAGTTTATGACGGGTTGGTTGACTCATATTGAATGTGTGGTGTGTACGTTTTATCTGAAGCACATTTTCGTTATGACGTGTGACAGTGAGGTGTTGGTGTGGGGGGTGGGGTGTTGACTTACGAATTTGGCAAGAAACTGAGAACAGTTACCTGTTGTTCGTGATGTGCAGGCTATAAGCAGATTCGACAACATTTCAAAACTCTAAAAAGTTGCATTCGAGCCAGATATAAATTAATAATCTCACCAATTAAGAAATACTCCATCGATCTTTAAATGGTATAAAAACATCAACATGAACTGTAACTTCATCAAATCCATGAACTAACTCTAAAAAATGGACCATGAATGGGGAAAAAATAACCACCTTCCCTATGTACCGACGGCAAGATTCGAACTTACGACCTTTCGATCTACAGACTTTCGCATCCACTAGGTCAAAGCGAGCCAACAGAACGTTTCAAGACAAAGCACTTGGTTTCGCAGAACATTTTTGGGATGGGACATTTTCGGGACACAGTGTTCACTGTTCCGAATGTCTCTTTCGGGCTTGAAGAAAGATTTGGGTGATTTTCGGGAGACCTCAAAGTCACTTGCGGGGAAGCCAATTTAGGGGGAACATTTTGGGACGTCAACTTTTTGGTGATGTAGGGTTGTTGCTCGTGACGACGGGGGTGAGAACAGACGGCGCAACTCCGCCAACACTGAACTTTGGTTGAGTAACCATACAAGGCAAACAGGGTAACCATACAAGGCAAGTGATAAACCTTTGGGTCCACCCCCCCCAAAGTGCACCCTTGCTTTAACACATGCGAGAAAACTTACTGTAGGCGTTATAGAGCCCTATAAAAGTTACGATGCGCATATCTTCCTGAAAAAAAAAAAAACGAGAGAGAGAAAACAAATAGCATAACATCATCTACAAAATTGCGTGGTCCCCAATCTGTCCCGAAACTATTCTGTCCCAGAATCGACACAAATCCGTCCCGAAACTATCTTGAAAGACACTTATGAGACATTTTCATATATTGTCGCGCTACAATTTAACATGTCCTGAAAGTGACTTCTGTCGGAATTTGCCCCGGCCAAGAAGCGAATATGTCATGGAAGGTTTGAACTGAAATGTGATCAGAAGACCTGTGAGAATGAACGAGAATGGATGACTAAGGAATGAGTGTGATACAAATATGAAACCCTAGAATTGTGTACCCCTTAGTATCTAACCCGCTACAGCCTACACAGACTAGACCATATAAGTCCGACACACCCCCATAGGCAAAGTGGGGGAGAACAAGGGGTCACAAGACCAGTCAAGCAGAGCAAAGCAAAGCTAGCTCAGGGTGGATCACAATGTCACCACACATTTCGAGCACAAGTTCAAGGCCACAAGGCCAGTTCACATGCAAGATCATATATAAAGGTAAACAAGCAAGTGCAGGTATAGATAGATCACAGTACAAGCAAGGTCAAGAAGTGAGTAGGTGAGGCAAAGTAGGCACAAGACCTAACAGAGTACAGAAGCGCTGATGATCACAAGGTGCGAGTGCCTTGGTGAAGATATCAGCAGTGTTGGCCTGAGAGGCCACGTAACAAGTCGCAGCTGACCACGTTGCTGCAGCTCACGAGCAAGAAAGTAGCGAAGAGCAATGTGCTTCGTTCTGTGCTCCAGTCTGTGCTCCCGACACAAGGCCAGCATGGCCTTGTTGTCTACGTACAGAACTGGAGGAGAACGAGGCGGCTCTCCAAGGTCAGTCAGCAGGTAGGTGAGCCAGCATAGCTCCTGTGCAGCCATGGCCCCTGCGTAGGTCTCAGCCTCACAGCTCGAGCTGAGAACAGAAGACGAGCGGGTAGACCGCCACAAAACAGAACCGGAACCAAGGCTGAAGGTGTAACCCTGCGACGACCGCTGCGTAGCCAGGTCGTCAACCCACGAAGCGTCTGCGTGACCAGTGAGGACCACTGGACTACGCCCTCCAAGCACTAGCCCCATGCCCGACGTACTGCACAAGTAGCGCAACACCCTCTTCGCTGCAGCCATGTGCTCAATTCTGTGTCTCCCTAGAGAAACATAGCGTGCCAGAATGCTAAGAGGGTATGCAAGATCAGGTCGAGTGCAGGTCATCAGGTACATGAGGCAGCCAACAAGCTCTGGGTACGGGCCACTCGGCTCTACGGACTCATCCCAAGGCAGAGCTGAGAGCGAGTGGCGGGTAGACAGAGGAGTGGCCTGAGGCGAGGAGTACGTGAAGCCGAAGCGCTGAAGGACCTGCTGCACCATGTGTGACTGAGTCAGGGTAATGGTGCGCTGTGCTCTGTCCCGAGTGATCTGCAAGCCAAGGTAGCTGCGCAGTTCACCCAGGTCTGTGCACGTGTGTCTCTTCTGCAGCTCGAACTTCACGTGGGCGAGTCCAGCAGTGTCAGCTGTGGCAAAGACCAAGTCGTCGACGTACACGAGGATGTAGAACGGCGGCAAAGAGGTGTCGGTGCGTAGAAACAGCGACGGGTCGGCAGTAGAAGGAGCAAACCCAAGAGCCGCAAGTGTAGTCCTCAGTGTGTCGTGCCACTCACGGGGCGCCTGGCGGAGACCGTAGACTGGCCGCCGGAGGCTCCACTGGGTACCAGGAGGAAACGACCCAGTGAAGCCAGGTGGGCGGCGCAGCCAGATCTCCTCGTGCAGGCTGCCTTGCAGGAAAGCAGTGCTGAAGTCAAGAGAGTGAAGCTCGTAGTCGCGCTGAGCGGCTATGTGCAGCAGCACCCGAAGAGTGGTCATCTTCGGGGTGGGAGAGAAGGTCTGAAAGTAGTCAACTCCCTGTCGCTGACTGAAGCCTCGAGCCACATAACGCGCCTTGAAGACAGGCGGAGAACCCGGCGGCCGCTTCACCCTGAAGATCCACATGCCACTGACGATGTTCGCCCCAGGTGGGGGAACCTCATCGACATAGGTGCCTGTGGACTTCCAGGAAGCCATCTCTGCGTCCATGGCTGCCTGCCACTGAGAGGAGTAGGGACCCTCTATCGCCTGTGCGTAAGAACGCGGAGTCGGGATGTCTGGTGCATCCGGGTCTCCCTCAGGGGCAAGCAGCATGGACACGAGATGAGGTGAAGCAGCAGCAAAACACTGGAACTCCTCCTGCCTGTCCTCAAGGACGTCCGTGCCAAGGGCACACTCACCCCCGACGGACGAAGGACAGACAGACTCAGACTCAGCAACAAGACTAGCAGCGTAGTCTAGACGACAGCGAGCACCGAAGTCGACAAGCCCAGCAACTAAGGCAGACGCAGCAGTGGACTCAAAGGAAGGGTCAGTGACAACAGTAGCAAGGAGACGCGTGATAGTAGGACTGGTAGCACGAAGGGAGTCCGACTCCGGGTCAGGAAGAGCAGGAAGAGAGGACTCTAGAGGAGACGGCAAAGGGACACGCAGCGGAGCAGTGGAAGGACGCAGAGACATCCGGTGCGTACCGGGGACAGGAGGAGGACGTCGACGCGAACCACGACCACCAGTGCGAGCAGCACGGACAGGCGACGCAGGACGAGACGCAGGCTCACGACGCTCAACAAGACCTCCAGTAGGACCAGTGTAGGGATAAGGAGCAGGTAGAGGGGAGGCGGGCTGTAACTGTGACTCGGACAGGACAGGCGGTGGACACTCTAAGGGAGGAGCAGGACTAGTAGAGGGCGGAAGACCAAGAACCTGCTCAAGGAGCGGAACGAAGTACGGCCGCGGCCGTGCAGCACCCCCAGAACCAGCAGGAACAAGAGCTCCAGCACCAGCACCCCCAACGGCAGCACCAGCTCCAGTAGCACCCCCAGCTCCAGCCGCGCCAGCAGCACCAGCTCCAGCAGCGCCAACACCAGCACCCTCAGAAGCACCAGCACCAGCAGCACCTCCAGCGCCAACACCCCCAGCAGCTCCAGCTACAGCTCCAGCACCTCCAGCAGCTCCAGCACAAGGAGTACCCGCAGGCCCAGCAGCTCCAGTACCTCCAGTACGAGCACCTCCGGGACCCGTGGAACCAGCACCCTCAGCAGCAGTAGAACCTCCAACACCAGCAGCACCTCCAGCTCCAGCAGCACGGCTCCAGCGCCGAGCAAACCACTCGCGCAGCTCCTGTGGAAAGAGTAGCTCCCGCCGGGACGAAGCACCCGAAGGACCTCCAGACCCAGTACCGCCAGACGCCACACGAGCAGGCCAAGCACCCTCAGGCTCCGCACCCCCAGTCTCAGCACCCCCAGGCTCAGCACCCCCAGGCTCAGCAACCCAAGGCTCAGCACCCCCAGAGTCAGCACCCACAGGCTCAGCACCCCCAGGCTCAGCACCCCAAGGCTCAGCACCCCCAAAGTCAGCACCCCCAGGCTCAGCACCCCCAGACCCCGCACCCGCAGGCGCAGCACCCCCAGCAGTACCAGAGTCAACAGCTACCTCGACAGGCTCGACTGCGTCTACCTGGGACACACCTGAGGGGGCACGACCCTGAGGGGGAAGGGGGTCTACCTGGGGGGGACCTGGCGCGAGGAAGAGCGGAGGCGGGGGGAGGGGTGCAGTGCGGTAGGGGAAGAGACGGTAGTAGGGAACCGACTCGTCAAACGTGACGTCCTGGGAGGACAGAACACGGCGCGAGGTGGGGTGGTAAAACTGCCAACCAGGCGCGTCAGGGGGGAAGCCAAGGAAGACGCAGGGAACAGCACGAGGGGACAGCTTGTCCGCAGACAAGTCGCGAACAAACGCCCGAGATCCCCAGACACGGAACGCAGACGCATCGCCAACCTTCCCCGTCCACCGCAGAGCAGGGGAGGTCTCCGGCATGGAGACTCGGGGCTGAAGGTTGATCTGATGCGCTGCGTACTGAACCGCGAACGGCCACAGAAAATGGGGAGCAGCCGCATGGATCATGGACGTACGAGCGACGTCCATGACCATGCCAATGCGGCGCTCAGCAATCCCATTTTGCTGTGGAGAGGCCGGAAGCGTGAACGTCTGGCGGATGCCTCGTGCACGACAGAAGGCTCGTAGAAGGTCAGAGGAAAACTCTCCGCCTCTGTCGGAGTGCAGACGCAGAACAGGAAAGTCCAAGCCGAAACTCTCTCTGAGCTGGAGACGAGCTGCGCGGATCCAGTCGATCAACACCTCAGTGACCTCACCCTTGCTGCGCAAGGGGAAGACAGGGAAGTGACCGAGCGAAGGGAGTCAGGGAGCCGGGTGACTATGTAGTAGAGGGTGATGTACATGGGGGGGGGGTTCTTGGCGCAGAACTCAGCAGGAAGTGCAGCGCGGTAGCGTGTGTCACTAGTGCGAAGGTGCATAGTGAGGTCAGCGACTGTGGGAAAAGCGACGAGGTCAGGGAACAGGTACGGCAGCATGAGGCGGCTAAGGGCAGCAGTGGCAGGGGAAGAGTAGCGTGCAACTACAGCGTCGTACAAGGTTTTAGCACTCTTGTACTGACTAAAGTGCGCACGCTCAGCGGTCGGTAAGTGACGGCGCACAGCAAGACGGGCAGCAGCATCGCGTGTGGCCCACTGTGAGCGAACAGTGCTGTCAGCATCAGCAGGCGGGGCAGGGGAGGCACCAGACGTGAGATCGAACAGGGAGAGACCGTCTGCCCTATCGCACTGTAGGAAAAGCTGCAGGTCATCGACCCAGACCTCAAAGTCAACAGCTCGACCCTCAGCATCAAAGGTAAGGACACTGGGGGTAGCCATGACAGCAGCAGCCTAGCGGTGAGAGCAGCAGGCTAGAGGTGGCGCAGTAGCAGAGGTGCTACGCGAAAGTGCTCTTACCAGACCGTTGGTTAAGGCTGCAGCGGCAGTTGTGGCCGCGGCTCGACGGCGGCGGCTACTCGAGGGCGGCAGCGGCTCGGCGGCTCGGTGGCGGCTCGGCGGCACGGCGGCGGCTCGGCGGCTCGGCGGTTGGCTTCGCGGCGGCTCAGCTGCTCGGCGGCGGCGGCTCGGCCGTGGCGGCTCGACGGTGGCAGCGGCTGCTGCGGCTCGGCGGCTCGGCAGCTCGGCGGCTCGGCGGCGGCCGCAAGAGGGCGGCAGGAGGGCCGCGAGAGGGCGGCGACGGGGCCGCGAGAGAGCGGCGACGGGGCCGCGAGAGAGGGCGGCGACGGGGCCGCGAGAGGGCGGCGACGGGGCCGCGAGAGGGCGGCGACGGGGCCGCAAGGGCGGCGACAGGGCCGCAAGGGCGGCGACGGGGCCGCAAGGGCGGCGACGGGGCCGCAAGGGCGGCGACGGGGCCGTTGAGGGCGGCGACGGGGCTGTTGAGGGCGGCGACGGGGCCGCGAGAGGGCGGCGGCGGGGCCGCAAGGGCGGCGACGGGGCCGCAAGGGCGGCGACGGGGCCGCTGTGGACGGCGACGGGGCCGTGAGAGGGGCGGCGACGGGGCCGCTGAGGGCGGCGACGGGGTCGCTGCGGGCGGCGAAGGGGCCGCTGAGGGCGGCGACGGGGCCGCAAGGCGGCGACGGGGCTGTGAGAGGCGGCGACGGGGCCGCTGCGGGCGGCGACGGGGCCGCTGCGGGCGGCGTCGGGGCCGCTGAGGGCGTCGTCGGGGCCGCTGCGGGCGGCGACGGGGCCGCTGAGGGCGGCGAAGGGGCCGCTGCGGGCGGCTACTGGGCTGCTGCGGGCGGCTACTGGGCCGCTGAGGGCGGCGACGGGGCCGCTAAGGACGGCGACGGGGCCGCTGAGGGCGGCGACGGGGCCGCTAAGGACGGCGACGGGACCGCCAAGGGCGGCGACGGGGCCGCTAAGGGGACGCGACTCGACGGGAGGACGGCCCACGGGGCGCGCCTCGGGCAGGGGCGACTCGCACTCCGGGCAGGAAAATTTTTTTTCAGTGGTGGGCCCTAGGAAGCGTTCCCACCAGGGAACCTGCTCTGATATCATGTGAGAATGAACGAGAATGGATGACTAAGGAATGAGTGTGATACAAATATGAAACCCTAGAATTGTGTACCCCTTAGTATCTAACCCGCTACAGCCTACACAGACTAGACCATATAAGTCCAACAAAACCCAGGTTCGATGCTCGTCGATGTTAGTTCTACTCTGTTGGGTGTAACATTTTGTTTATGTCTTTTCGTTCGTGTGGTACCCTTCTGGAATATTTTCCTTACAAAATGTAACAACACCAGAAGTTATAAATAAACATACCATTGGTTTTGTTGCTGCTAAAAGGCCTAATAATGTGTAGGTGTAAATATCAAAACTGTTATATTCTTGTAAAAAATGATTTTTTCCACACGTGCAAGCCGAGCTGGCTAGTTACAGACAGAGGTGAGCCGGCTGACGGACGAGCCGGGCGGAACTGGACGTGATCGGCTGGGCTTGTCCATTCACAGTCTACCGGCAGCTGCCAGATCCATATGGAGCTGCTAGTCGTGCTGGTTGTTCAACGAACTGCTCGCCCCGAAGACTCGTTTTGCGCTCATCTTCCTCACTTCCATTCCAGCCACACAATTCCGCACGGAATGCCTGCTCTGCAGGAACTACACCCAAGTTTGACATTCACGCACGAGTTGTGCTTCTGCGAGCATTTATACAACGGACGAGAACGTTCTTACTTGTACGCCTCTGGGTCTGGGATCTCTTCCTGGTGTCAACGGCGAGCACCAGATCACCGTAGTGACCAAACTCTGTGGCACAGCACTCGCACTGTGCTCTCGCAATTGCTGTGGAGTGACGTCGTCCATTCATTCCCGTGCGACCCAATCCTTGCTCCAAGTACTCTCAGGCGTGCTCCTCCTTTCAGCGCGTAGCGAGATGGGGTGTGGTCTGGTGGAAGGGGGAAGGGAGAAATACGCAATTAGGAGCGAACATGCGCCTTGGAGTTTCTCAAAGACCAGCTGCTCAGCTTTGCCTGAAGCGTGTAGAAATTGCATTAGGATTCGGAAATGCCGCGCTTCGAGCTAGCTGGCTGATTGGGGAATCCGTGCTGACGGCGCTGCATCCTTCCAACTCTCTTAGTCGGTTTCAGTGCTTCTCATCATCCTCCCGTGCTCCACCATACATACCACTGGTAGCGGTCACATACTACGTACGTAGCAGTTAAACCTTGTATTTCTACCACAACGGAGTCTGGCGCCAGCAAGTGGCAAGCCTCACATCCCCCACAGCAGTAGTAGAAAAGTAGCTTCAAATCCTACTCTCCTTCCAACTGGCTCACCCGCTCACTCTCAGTTGTTTCAGTGCTTCACCTCACCAGCTACACTGTAGCAGCAGTTTCAGCGGCTAAGGCGGCCACACCGTCCCATCCGTCGAGCAGCGGGAGCGGAGGAGTGATAGAAGTCGCGAATAGCGGCGGTATGAGCAGCGTAAAGCCGCTGCATCATGCGGCGCTGCATCGCCTGCCCGACCGGGGCTGCAGCGGCGGTGGTGAGCCGCCAGCGGATGGCGCGTGAGCACGTGCTGCGCGCGCTGGCGCTCGCATGGTGCCTCGCCGCCCTCGCCACTCGCCTCGCCATCGCCCAGGCTTACACGGCAATGGAGGCCTCGCAAGGTGACGCGGGAATGAGGCCACGGCGTGTACTTAGGCCGCCGGTTGCAGTCGAAAACACCCACCCTCCCCGTTTCTTACTAACTCACACTCCCCCCTCCCCTCTCCAACACCCCCCCCTCCTCTCCCCCCCCCTCCCCGCTTCCCCCCCCCCACCTCCCCCCCCTCCCCCCCCCCCCCCCTACAAACAACCCCCACCCACCCCACCCCTTCTCCACCCCCTTTTGCCCCCTCCCCCCTCTTTCCCCCTCCCCGTCATCCCACTTCTCCCCCTTTCCCCGTTCCCTCTCCTCCTCGCCTCCCCCCCCCTCTCTTCTTTACGCTTTTGCCCCCCCCATCTTTCCCCCCCCACTCCCCCCCACACCTCCCTCTCTCTTTTTCCCCCCTCCCCCCTTCCCGCTCCTCCCCCCATCCCCTCTCCCCCCCTTCCACACAATGTACAGTGCAATTCCTGCACGACTGCGAGAGGACATCGAATCGGTATTTCGATGATTGGCAGGAGCAGAGGATCCAAGAGGGCATCCATTGCGAGTATGATGATTACGGCAACCTCCTGTACTGCGACAGCGGATTTATTGAAGGCATCTTCTGCAAACTTGCTGGCCTCTACTGCGACGCGAACGTGATGATCTTGAAACTGTGAGACCACGTCACCTCATCTGCAGTCTGGTTATTCACACACAGCACAACAACGCCATGCTGTAGTATAAGCGCATTATACTTGAGAAGTTTGGGACAAGACAGGCGCTGCTCCCACATCAGTCCCTTCCTAAGTGCCACCTCACCTCTAATGCCTTACTGTTCTTTCAAACCCATGGTGGCATGGCATGTGTGGGCGCAGAGGTTTAAGTTATTCTGGTCTGCAAGGGCCTATTCCGGCGTCCATCAGCAACATGCGAGAGCTCAGTGCAGTGTACGTCCTCCTGGCCTTGTCAACTGCCGGCCTGCATGGCGCAGAGAAGCAACGACGAGTGGAGGGGCAAGGGCTGGAAAGGTGAAGGAGGGAGGATAAGGGCTGAAAAGGTGAAGGAAGGAGGATTGCACGAACGTGTGAAGGGAGTGGCGGTGAGGCGGTGCAGGGAAAGAGACGCCAGCTGTGCCTGTGAGCTATGTTGCGATATACGGACGCGTTTATACACTATACGCTAAGGTCCCGAGACCATGGATACGCTATTTCGGGCAGGTGAAAAAAAGTTGACATGAACAGGAGCTTCATCAGCTTGCAGAAAAACTCTGCCGTCCGCCACCACACGGCATCAAGAACAAGCGCAGCAAACTTCTCCGCAGACTTCTTCCTCTCCCCAACTGCCCAGCCCTTCCACACATCAGACACCACCATCTGTGCAAGCGACTGCCGCAGCTCACAGAGACGGGACACAACAATGTACTGTGTCCCGAATCTTGTTCCTGCCAGTTTCAGCGCCTGCAGCATCGTTACACCCACCATTTCAGGGGTCCTCAAGTACCCCCCTCGTCCAGTGGTGGTTGCGGACAAAGGAGATTTTCTCGCCCGCAGGGTCCACCTCCTTCTTGGCCCACGGCATCTTGCCGACGTCCTCCATGTAGGGGTCCATGACGTGGGTGCCGCATGGCACGTGTTGAATGTGCGGCCATTCCGCGATCAACTCGTTGCACGCCACCGCGTAGTTGGACCCACCGCCTATGCAGAACGCCACCACGTTCTCCGGACGGACCTCCTCCACCACGGGCCTGAGGATGCTGGCGACATAACCCCCGGTTTTGGTCTCCATGCGGCAGTCCACGCTGTCCTTGAACACCGCGCCACTGTCGTTGACGAGAAAAACGTTCGCCTGTGGGCGACCGTTCTTATCGGTCATCATATCAGAAAAACTGTCACGTCAGTCCGCTTCCAGCTCGCCTTCACTCCAGCCAGCCCACTGTCGATGTTCTCGCAGCACAGTCTGTCAGAACCCAGCCACTAACCACTGGGATGAAAGGGCTTGTTTGTGTAGCGGGTGAGTACACCCATAACCCCCCAGGCCAACGTGCCTGTAACCCTTCCCTAAGATCAATCGGGGATCTCCAGTGCACCTCTGACACAGTTGCAAGCCCGCCGTGCCAATGAACCCCTTCTTAGGGGGGACGTATCCTGTGTTGGCGTCCCTAATGGCACAGACGGCGTTGATGAAGAGAGGGTGCTCCGCGATGCGCTCCGGGATGCGACACCCCACGAACATGAGCGCGAACGCCTCATGTGCATCGCGCTTCCCAGCTGCCGCATCCGACTCCAAGTAGTCAGTTATGCGGCTCCTCTTTCCGCCGCTAGTGACCAATGCAATGGCATCCGATGTCGCCTGGCGGCGCTGATCCGCCGCTGCAGCCTTAGCCTTGTACTTCTTCCGCATGGCAGCCCGAACTTCAGAGGGGGCATCCTTGCATAGCGCCACTTCGCGGCGCTTCATCTTCTTCCAACTCGCCAAATGCTTCGCGCAGCATATGGCGGCACCAGGAAAAACATTGCAGCAGAATTTGCACTCGTACTGCTGCGATTTCCCCTCGTCTACCTTTATGAGGCGGAAATGCTTGAACACATCGTATTCGACATCCGAAAGGTAATCTTGCGTCGCACGCATAGGACTGGCCGTGCCGGTATTAGGAGGGGGAGTGGGCTGGGTCGGGTTAACTACTGCAGAAGCCATTCTAAAGAGCTCTCTGAAGGTGAACGGGAGGATGAGTTGACGAGATAGAACAATACCTGCTTCTTAAGTAGCGCGGGATGGGTTGGTGGGGAGAAGTTGGATTGGAGGGAGTTTGTAGATTGAGAGCGGTACAAATTGGCGGAACTCCAATGTCAAATGTCCAGGACATTGCGACTCCAAAGATTGGAGCCACGTAACCCAACTCACAATCGCGGCGCCGCGAATTGAAGGCACGGAAACCAACTCACCTCCACACATTGAAGCCACATCCAGGCCAGGGTAGATCTCGGATGTGCATTTTGAGCACGGCATCTTCTTCGCTTTGAAAAGACGAAACTATTTAGATATACTTGAAATTTTTTGATTTTGGACTGCCCAAAAAAAATTCTCCCGAGCGTATTGTATATTCGTTAGCGTATAGCGTTTTGCGTGTATACGCAAGCGGATAAACGTTATACGCTTAAAGGCAAAAGCGTATTTCGCAACATAGGCTGAGAGGTGGGGGTGTGCATTGAGCTGCATCGGGGTAGGGATTGGCGAGCAAGCCAGCAGTTAGCCAGCAGTAGCTAAGAAGATGGTAGTACGAGAGGTGTGAGTTAGTAGACGTTTATGTACCATAGTCGTAGAACGCTACCGTAACGGCCCTGCTCCTTCATTATCGTTGTTCCTCTTATTTCGTCTTCCCATTTAGTGAAACCCCCACCCAGCCTCAGATTCTTACCCCCTCTTCCATTCGATTTCAATATGTGCCCTCTTATCCAACGTTCCACGTGTCTTCCTTTCTCTTTCTCCTACATCATCCTTGCTTCTTCATTTCCCCTCCATGTAGCCCTCTTTCTATCCTCCCATTGTTTGTATGAAATGCCATTCTTCAGACCAAGCAAGACTCACATTGCTTATCCTACCCCCATCGATCCCTTGCTATATGTCAGTGTACATTCTAGGGCGAATGTTCGTTATCGCCTAATGTAATGTGCCTTTGTAGCATGTGGTAAGGGCATATAGAAGTTATCATACTAACCGCTGGTTGCCAATGCATGGGAGCTTCAACTTTCCGCCTGTATCACTTGTCCCATTTGTGTCCACCATCACAGTGATTTCCATAGGAATGAGCTCTTTGGTCCGATTCCAACTGAAATCTTCACCCTCACAAAGCTGACATACCTGTAAGGCCTGAGATCCCATCTGCTGCACTCTTCAATGAGACTCACACCATCTCATTTCTGTCGTTCTGTGTTTTCCAATGTTTTCTACAAAACCCTCCACATTCCCTTATTTCACTCATCTGGATATTGTCCCTTTGCTATATTTGCACCTCTTCACTCTTCACCTGTCTTTTCATCCTCAGTACTTGTATTGTTTGTTTCACCCCTCCGCATATGTATGCCTCACCATCATGACAGCGATCTTGGTGCCAATTATTTGACGGGCTCAATCCCCAGTGCAATTGGCATGCTTACGAACCTGATTCGCGCGTAAGTCCTCTGTGTTGTTCTCTCTTTCCGCTGCCCCGCCAATCAACCTTTGTGCTCTCTTTGATTGGATAACCTGACTCCTTCATTGGTTGGACGTAAAGCTATCTCGTCATCTTTACTCACTCCTCACCTTTTCCCCCAAACCTTCCTACTCTTTGAAACATTCAACGCGCAACAATATTATTGGTAGTCCTTTCCTATGATGTATTTAACGCTCAGAAAGAGTCAAGCATCAAAACGCTGTGTTTTGACGCTTGACGATTGATGCTGCGTTTGACACCCAACCCTCACGCCACCGTGTCAGCTCTCACACTCATTTCACGGACGGTCTTCTTCAATGATTATAATAAGTGGCACATCAAGTATACGACAAGGAGTATTCAACTATTGTAACAGAGAGGAGATCGGTAGAGAAAGCGTTTTTCATTCATTGTCGACCAGGTTTCTAGCGTCCCTTCCGTCTGAGCCGTTTTCTACCTTAATATATCTAAATGTTCGCCAATCCGGCCACTCCTGCACACTTTGCCGGTGATATTTCATTTGCTGCCGTCTCGAACGGAACATGTTCGGTTTGAGTCGAACGCTTTTTCCAGATAGTGGTGTTCGATGTTCGCCCATGGGGGTGAACAGTTTAGTGTTTAATATGAACAGATAACTGTTCGCCTTGAACACGAACGTGTTCGGTTCGAGCAGTCCTCTTTCGAAGTATGTGCTTGGGAGAACAGCTTCGAGGAAAGTGAAAACGGCCGACGATGAAGTGAAAACGGGCAATGTCGTTTATTACAGAGGAGAGAGAGAGGTACTCGCAGCAGTTTCGACTTACGTCAGGGAGGTATTTCGTCACAAGAGCAAGGTGAAACGCTGGATTGTTGGATGATTGACTTGCAGAAAAGGCTTGAGAGTGGATACCGGCTGTTTCTGAAGGTGGATTAGGATTCTTACGACCATCAAAAGAACCCCTGGAGGAGGACTGGAGCTGCTAGGACCTCTGCCCTCTGCCCTCTTTAAGACATAGCTTAGCCCTCTGCCCTCTGCCCTTTTTAAGACATAGCTTAGCCCTCTGCCATCTGCCCCTTCCCTCTGCCCCCTACCCTCTGCCCTCTGAGCCTATTTAAGGGCTCCTGTTGCCCTGCTTTCCTCATTATTCGCTTCTGTTTTCAGTATGCCACTCCTTGGGAGTCTGTCGGAGGGCGTAAACGAGTCGACGCAGCTGCCACACAGAGTCCGCTGGAAAAGGGGAGGAAAATGTCGATTGAACGCTCTATGTAGATCAGCTCGCGGAGGACGCCCTGGTAGCCAGTTCCCCTGGCTCGCGAAGGACGCACTAGTAGCCAGTTCCCTCTTCCCCTTCACCAAATTGGTAGCCCCCGGGGGGTGAGGTACATCAAGAAAGGAGAAGTTGGCAATCTAGCTCCTTAATAATGGGAGCCAGTTAGAAAGGAGAGTCAGGGTACGCCCATCCCCACCTCGTGCTAGGGACGGAGATGGTGGGGTCGGAGGAAAAATAATAAAACGGGTGCGCAAGAGAGGTCAAAGATGACAGGGAGAAGCAAAAGATTGCAGAGATGGAGGTGGAGGAACTCCTCATGGGAGTCGAGGGTGATGCTGCTGATGCCACTGCGGGTTCGGTTGCTGATGCCGCTGCTGGCGCCACTGCTGGTGCCACAGCTGGTGTTGGTGCTGGTGCCGCTGCTGATGCCGCTGCTGGTGCCGCTGCTGATGCCGCTGCTGGTGCCGCTGATGATAGAAAAGGAGGAGGGGTGGCTGAGGGGATTGCTGCACCAGGAGTGTGGTGGAAGACGGTGTAAAAGAAGTGTCTGAGGAGCGGGAAGGTGGGCGGAAGGTTTGAGGTAGAAAGAGTAACGGGGGGCAATGCACTAAGGATGGAGTGACATGACCTGATGTGGGGGTACCGGGTGAAATTGGAGCGAGGAAGGGAGCGAACTCTTTCCACCGAGTCCGTACTTCTTCCGCCCATTTCGCACCTCGTGGTGTATCCCCTGGATCTGACGCTGTCGAAGAGAAAGACCCCGCCCTCGCTTCAGCCGATCTCGTCGTTGACGAGAAGTTCGCGACGGATTGGTCGACGAAATAAGTTTCTGTAGTTCTACGGAAGTTGCGATCGAGCAGGCTCTGCTCGACAAAATCTGGTCGATGAGCTCTACGCGACGAGCTCCTGTCGAAGAGCGCTGATCGACGATCCTAGTCGAAGGACTCTGGAGGTTTTGGCGAAGATCTACCTGCGGAACGGCATCATGTGGTCGACGGTGCGCACCTGACGAGACCGACGACACGTTTTCTACCTGGCACCTGCGCAATGTGCCTGACGGTGAAACCGCCAACCTGCACCTACTTGGTAGGTGCGCACATATGCGCAGATAGACAACCTGCGACTGCAGATAGCAACCTGCGACTGCAGATAGTCACATGCGACTGCAGTGCTAGCACAACGCACGCAGTGCAACGCTGTCAGACTACTCTGCTGCAGCGTTGGCAAGCCGCTCTTCTGCTGCGCTGGCAGATTTCGCCCTTGCTAGGTGTTGCATGCCATTCTAGTCGTTTTGGTTCTGCATGCCTCAATTGTACTATAAACTTTCCAATGCAAAATTGTTCTTTCAACTTCCTTAGTGGAAACTCTTGCCAAAATTCTCTGTGAACACAAGCAATGAGTAAGAGCGCTACGATCACTTGCACAACCCCGTGCCCTCCTTCGTAGTCCACTCCCGTTGTGTAGTGACTCTCCGCATGGTGCGGTGAGCGTGGAACGAACACGCGACCTTCAGATAGCCGAATCCTGCGTTCATTACCTAAGTTTTTGTAGGCCGGTAGCCATCTAGACCGCCATGGTCGACCCTGTAGTCGAAGCAGGCGTAGAAGATACCCGGCAGGCGCGGTTAGATGATGTTCGGGCACGCCACGCGGCTGGCGAGTACGGCGGAGCGAACGTGGATGTTTTGCTCCTTAGAACCCGCATGCAGTGGGCGCGCGATTATCCAACGACCCGTACTGAGGCGGATGGTCTGCCCGCCACTCCCCGACCGACACGCAACGAAGGTGGCGTCGACGACCAGGTCGACAGTGGTGACCAAGTCGGCAGTGAAGGAGGCACGAGGATGACGCGCGGAGTGTTTCGGGCCGCCGACGTCGGCGTCGGCGGAGTGCAGACGCGAGTTCAGCGTTCGGCGGCAGCGGGAAGCTCGAACTTCGACGGTCGGCGTCGTTCTCCCCAGCAGAGTGGAACCAGGCCAACTTCGACGACTCATGCGTCGGCTGGTCGAGACGGAGGCATTGTGCCGGCGTACGGCTATTTTAAATTCTCGCCGAACAAAATTGCTGTGCCTAAGCAGCTCGAGGGTCGACATGACTTGATCACGTGGACGGAGTCCATCGAGCCGCAACTGGAGATCGCCAAATTGAAGAAGTTTGTAGACGGAGACGTGTTGGCGCCAGACGAGGAGGAGTTCATTTTCTGACCTTCATGGTCATTTCGAGGTGCTGCTCGCCTCTGGTGCAGGTCGCATTGAATTCGTGCAGACAACGGGTGGATGCTGGCTATCAAGCGTGGCAGTACATCATGCGTACCTACAGCGTCAACTGGAGCAGAGGCTGACGAACATCAAGATGGGCGAACATGAGGCAGCGACTGAGTACTGCAACCGTGCTCGGCGTTTTTGGCCGAACTGCGGTTGGCGGGCGTTGACTACTCGAAGAGTTCGGGTCAAGGAGCTCTGCTCGGCGAACGTTGTTCGACCGAGCAATGTCGAGCTGATCGATCGAATTCGCAGAGGTGTGCGAAACTCTGCGGAGGCGTGCAAACTTTCGCCTAGGAAGTTTTGGCGAAGTTCTACCCGCGGAACGGCATCATGTGGTCAACGGTGCGCACCTGGCGAAACTGACGACACGTTTTCTACCTGGCACCTGCGCAATGTGCCTGATGGTGAAACCGCCAACCTGCACCTACTTCGTAGGCGCGCACATCTTCGCAGATAGACAACCTGCGACTGCAGATAACAACCTGCGACTGCAGATAGTCACATGCGACTGCAGATAGTCACATGCGACTTCAGTGCTGGCACACCGCGCGCAGTGCAACGCTGGCAGACTACTCTACTGCAGCGTTGGCAAGCCGCTCTTCTGCTGCGTTGGCAGATTTCGCCCTTGCTAGGTGTTGCATGCCATTCTAGTCCTTTTGTTCTGCATGCCTCAATTGTACTGTCAACTTTCCAATGCAAAATTTGTTCTTTCAACTTCCTTTGTGGAAACTCTTGTCAAAATTCTCTTTGAACACAAGCAAGAAGTAAGAACGCTACTAGAGCGCTACGATCACTCGCACAACCTAGTGACCTCCTTCGTAGTCCGCTCCCGTTGTGTAGTGACTCTCCGCAGACGCGGCGCTACGATCTCGATCCATATTATGCTCGGCCGCCCGCGCTCGTTGATGGGGGGTGTTGTACTTCAGTGAATCGGATGTTTGTCGCGATAAGGCTGGTCTCCCGTCGGCCACGACGGTATGCGCCCGCCACCCCGCCGTAGGCTTTGGCTCTCCGGTGTCGTCCCACAATTGCGCAGTAGGTCTTTACTATTCATCTGCGGTAGCCTCTTGCGTGTTTGTAATAAGACTAGTGTCAGCTGCTACTACTTGGGAGATAACCCTAGCTCGGCTGACTGGAGCTCGAGTAGGCAGTTCTAATCATGTGCTTGCGATGGTTACCAGATGCAATTGAAGGAAGTTTAAGCATATTGTGAGAACAAACACACAAGCAAAGCTCTCACATTGCCTACTTGCTTAAGTATCTACTGCTTGTTATCGTTGCCCCAACGATGCTCTTTCGCACAATGATTCCCAACTTTGACTTGTTCATTTCGGCCTCCCGCCTGACTGATATCGCCCCTTTTACAACTCGCTCCTATTATCCTATAAGTCACCAATTTATATCATGTTCACCTATACTATGATTAAAATCGTGACGTAAGGCCCGCGACCGTTAATAGGCGCGCCCAGCACCTAACATAGCACCATTTTGTAGTGGTGCAAGGGGTTCGCGTGCAGAATGTAGGGGCGTGCACACCCCTGCCCCCTATAAAGGGGCGGGTCAGCCTGGCCCGACCCGACCCGACCCGGTTTCGAGTCAGTGCTGCCCCGACTGTGTAGACCCGGGTCAGGTCAGACTCTCCACCAACTTGGCCCGAGCTCGGCCCGACCCGACCCTACCCGGGAACCCGGCTGGCCCGGCCAATTCGGGTCGGGTCGGATCGGGCCGGGCCTATTGCTCATGCCTACAGGGCAGGGGGTGGGGGGCAAGCTTTCCCATGGAGCACGGGCGGTCGGTAGGGTGAATGAGGACATGCGCCATGGAGCCTTGCACGCAAAGAGAGGCGAAGTCATGCGTGGTTGACGTCCAAAGCTTAGCGCGAGTGAGGGCGGGGAGAAAGGGTTGAGGGTAGAGGTTAGTGATGAAAGCGGCATGAAGGAGGGAGTAGCCCCACAGAGAATGGGGGCAAGAGGCTTGGTCAAGGAGACATCGAGCTGTTCTGGTGATCTTTCAAATGCGGCAATTGAGGAACTCACAAAGAAGTGGCAATAGAAAGATACCTGACAGTTGAGGAACTCACTTCCGCCATCAGAGTGAAGGCGGCGAATTGGCCTTTTCCTGTGTCCGCTCCTGTCTTCGATCCTTCTCTCTTTCTGTCTTGTCATTTCTCTCGGGGCCTACGCCTTTTCTTTCGTTCCATTGTGCTAGAGGACTATGCCAACGCTACTATTATGAATGATTCCTTGACGTGTTTTGGAGATTCAACCATGCATACTTGTGATAGTGTGCTTTTGATTTGCGTGCTCTATGGAATTCAACTGTATGTAGCACATGCCTGTTATGTGGGCATTGCTGCAGAGATTTTGGTATAAATCAGCTCAATGGGTCAATCCCCGGTGCAATCTGCAACCTGACAAATCTGACCTACCGGTAAGACCAGTGGTTTGCTATGTTCCCCTGTTACCGCACATTGACTCCAAGGTGGAAAGAAATAATCAACCCCTGTTTGTTACAATGGTAATATACGGTACCTTTTGACGTATTGTTTTTCTGTTGGACATTAGAACTGATTGTGACAGAAATAAATGAACAGGGCCAGCATATTGTTGATTCTAATTGGGATCTAGAAGCTCTAAGCACGCCTTTAATACACACTAGTCAGTCCCCACGGGGTCACCTCCAAGGGTCCCCGAGTGCCTGGCAAAGCCAGCCCTTAACCAAGGATCCATGTTTGTCGAGGGACGCACTAAGTGTAAATTCAATTGCATGCACTAGAGCGCTCCCAAACTCGTTTGCGCAGCGTTGACGACGAATTTGCTCGTATGCAGAATCAACTCTTCACGTCAATACGATGATAGAGCAATTTTCATATACAAAATATTGTTGTGTCTCAAGCAAATACTAGCACACATATATAATAAGTCCTAGGCACACAAAGGAAACACACAAGGCAGTTAACTAACTGTCGTCCAGGCCTTTGCTTAGCTGTCATTGAAAAACGGTTGCGAAACTTCTCTAGAACTTGGCTCGGTTTGCCTCGTTGGAATAACTGTCTTCAACCTGCCATGCTGCCAAATTCTCCTGCTGACTCCCCTCACGAACATTCATGTTTTCCCGTGTACAATCATGAATGCTCGTGTGAGAATTCCGTTTTTCAGTTACAAACAGACTTTAACCGCTTTGTACCTCTGTCGAAATTATGATGCAAAGCAGCACGACTTTCTGGCGAATCTTCCTGCACGCCAAGTCAGCGCGAAATCCTGTTAGTCAACCGCAAAATCTCGAATGCCCTATGTGCCCCACGTGCCCCTCATCACGACCGAGATATTTCTTGGTCGTGTAGGACAAGAAGATCGTTGACGCGATCGTGCGTTGTCATACACCTTGACGGAGCTATCATTCGCTCCGTTCTGTAGCGATCGTGCGCACAGTGCACGATCGAAACAGTACAGACACACGCGCGAGCCCTGTGGAGCCATAAGCGAGATCTGTACCCATACGAGCGGTCCATATTCTCGCGCCCTTAACAACCTTACCAGCACAAAATATCTCCCAGCAAAAACACTCGCCATTCACAATGAACACTCATGAATGGTCTACGGAAACTCATGCAAGAAACATGAACAAACATGAACGGAACATACACAGTCATGAACAAAACATGAACACACATGAACGCACAAACAGCACGCAAGCAAACATGAACGAAACACAAAGGCTCACGAGAGCACACGAACATTCAAAACTTCTCGCACATTCATGACGACTTACGAAACATGAAACACACACGATATACCTGTGCAAAGAGGCGAGCCGAGTAATGCCCGACTTGTCCCTAGCCATGCTCGGCCGAGTACGAGCCCGAGTCTAGTAATACTCGAGCGAGTAATTTTCCCCCAAACAGATACTCGTTACTTGCCTTCTAAAGGGAAACTCGGGCGAGCAATTTGAAGAAACTCGTCCGAGTACCAGTAATGCTTGGCCATGTGCCCTATAGGGGCATAGAACGACTCTGTACAGAACACCTAGTGAAGTCCATTGGTACCACGGAAGTATTGGGGTTTCCAGGGCCGCCCAGGTAAACCCAAGGTGGTCCTTGGTGGCCTAGGGAAGCCCAGGAAAGCCCTGGCTTGGGTTGCCCTGGGTAGCCTTGGGCTGCCTAGGTAAGCCCATGGAAGCCTGCTTAGACCTGGGGGTGCTGAGCCTAGGGGTGAGGAGCCTGGGGGTGCTGAGCCTGCAGGTGTGGAGACTGGGGGTGTTGAGCCTGGGGGTGCTGAGTCCGAGGGTGCGGAGTTTGGGGGTGCTGAGCCTTGGGGTGCTGCTTCGTCTAGAGGTCCTGCTGGTGCTTCGCCGCGAATGTCTCCGTAGCAGCTGCGTGAGTGGCTTGTTCAGCGCGCACGCCTTCGGAGTGGAGCTACCGGAGCTGGAGGCACTGGAGATGCTGGAGCAGGAGGTGCTGGAGTTACTGCTGGAGCTGGTGGTACTGGGGGTACTACGGCTGCTGGTCCTAGAGGTGCTCGTACCAGGGGTGCTGGAGCTGCCGGGACTGGTGGTGTTGGGAGCGCTGGAGCTGGAGACCCTACGGAGGCTGGAGGCTCTTGCGCTGGAGGAGCTGGAGTTGGAGCCAGTGGCGCGGGAGGCACTGGAGCTGCAGGAGTCGTAGCTGTTGACCCTGTAGCTGGAGGTGCTGGAGGCACTGTGCGGCCGCGACTGTACTTTGTTCCCCTGCTTCACCAGGTTCTTGGTGTCCCGTCTTCTACTAGCCTTACTCCTCCCCTCCTGTGTCCACCGCGTGACCAGTCGCAGCCGCCGTTACTGTGACCCTCCCCACTGCCTGCTCCTTCTCCTTACACTGAGCAGTCCGGCGGTTTTATAGAGCACCGTGAGCCTGCGTCTCGTCCTGTCTCGCCTGTTCGCACTGCTCGTCGCATTCCTCGTTCACGTCCTCCTCCTGTCCCTGGCACCCACGCTATGGCCCTCTGTCCTTAATCTGTTCCACTGTGTGTTCCTCTGCATGCTCCTCCTGAGTCCTCTCTTCCTGAGGTCCCTGACCCTGAGTCTGACCGCGCTCGTGCTGCCAGTCCCACTGTCTCTCGTCTCCTCGCCACTCCTGTTAGTGACCCTTCTTTTGAGTCTGCTGCTGCGTCTGCTCTCGTTGCTGAGCTGCTTGACTTTGCTGCTGCCTGTCGTCTAGACTACGCCACTGCTCTTGTTGTTGAGTCTGAGTCTGCCACTCCTCCGTCCGTCGGGGGCGAGTGTGCTCTTGGCACGGACGTCCTTGAGGACAGGCAGGAGGACTTTGAGTGTCTTGCAGCTGCTGTACCTCGTTTCGCTTCCATGCTGCTTGCCCCTGAGGGAGACCCGGATGCACCAGACATCCCGACCCCGCGCTCTTACGCAGAGGCGATAGAGGGTCCCTACTCCTCTCAGTGGCAGTCAGCCATGGACGCAGAGATGGCTTCCTGGAAGTCCATAGGCACCTACGTCGATGAGGTTCCCCCACCTGGGGCGGACATTGTCGATGGCATGTGGATTTTCAGGGTGAAGCGGCCGCCGGGTTCTCCGCCTGCCTTCAAGGCGCGTTACGTTGCTCGAGGCTTCAGTCAGCGACAGGGGGTTGACTACTTCCAGACCTTCTCCCCTACCCCGAAGATGACTACTCTTCGGGTGTTGCTGCACGTCGCTGCTCAGCGTGACTACGAGTTGCACTCTCTGGACTTCAGCACTGCTTTCTTGCAGGGCAGCCTGCACGAGGAGATCTGGTTGCGCCGACCACTTGGCTTCACTAGGACGTTTCCTGCAGGTACCCAGTGGAGCCTCCGCCAGCCAGTCTACGGTCTCCGCCAGGCGCCTCGCGAGTGGCACGACACACTGAGGACTACACTTGCGGCTCTTGGGTTTGCTCCTTCTACTGCTGACCCGTCGCTGTTTCTACGCACGGACACCTCGCTGCCGCCGTTCTACGTCCTCGTGTACGTTGATGACCTCGTCTTTGCCTCTGCTGACACTGAGGCATTGACCCTTGTGAAGTCCGAGCTGCAGAAGAGACACACCTGCACTGACCTGGGTGAACTGCGTGGCTATCTTGGCTTGCAGATCACCCGGGACAGAGCACGGCGCACCATCAAACTGACTCAGTCACACATGGTGCGCCAGGTCCTTCAGCGCTTCGGCTTCCAGTTCTCTTCGCCACAGCCCACTCCTCTGTCTACCAGCCACTCGCTCTCAGCTCCACCTTCGGACGAGTCCGTAGAGCCGAGTGGTCTGTACCCATAGCTTGTGGGTTGCCTCATGTACCTGATGACGTGCACACGACCTGACCTCGCGTATCCTCTAAGCCTCCTGGCTCGCTACGTGGCTCCCGGTAGGCACCGAAAGGTGCATTGGGATGCTGCGAAGAGGGTACTGCGTTACCTGTGCAGTACGTCGGGCATGGGGCTCGTGCTTGGAGGACGGGGTCCAGTTTTTCCTCACTGGTAACGCAGACGCTTCTTGGGTTGACGACTCAGCTACGCAGCGGTCGTCACAGGGTTACACCTTCAGCCTCGGTTCCGGCTTTGTTTCCTGGCGATCTACCCGCTCGTCTTCGGTTCTCAGCTCCAATTGTGAGGCTGAGATCTACGCAGGGGCCATGGCTGCACAGGAGCTACGCTGGCTCACCTACATGCTTACTGACTCGGGAGAGCAGCCTCGTTCACCTCCAGCCTCTCGCTCTTCACTTCAGGGTAATCTTCGCTAAGGGAAATATTTCCCCAGAGCATCAGTGTGGCCTAAATCGTTACACTGACATATCAGTGTAACACTTGTTGAGATAATATGAAGACTTAAGCACTTCAAGGATTCGTGTAGTACAGTGCGAGACTTCGCACGTAACAGTAAAGTACCGATAGGCTGACGTCAGCAAAGCGCTACGCGCCCTAGGATGACGTCGGCAGGTAGCTATAGGCCTCGCGAATAGTTACGTACCGTTTCAGAACAGGAATAGCACAGTACAGTAGGCGAACAGGTACTTTACTCTAGCTATATATTTTGTATGTTTGTCATTTTTAAATATATCTGATTTCAGAGACATTGATCCTGAAACATATCACTACATGGGCTTTTATTAGTCCAGACAAAGCCTTCTATAACTGGCTTTAACTCATATAAGACTTCCGCTACGACAGGAAGCTACCATCCTAAGTATTACGATCCTACTCAATCATTTCAAATTCTAACATGGTATTGCGAGCGTCTTAGGATACTACAAGCTTCCAACTACATACTCTGCAACTATGTCTGGCTCTCCACGATCCAACAACGGCTCTTCTGTTACGAGCTCATCACGCCCAACAGCGTCTCCAGCTGCTGACAATTCTTATCTGCAGCAACAACATCAACAACAACAATATCAGCAACAACCGATGTACGGCATGCCATTGAGCAGTCAGCCCGTACACACAACTGCAGCAGCGGCATCATCAACAGCAGCCGCAGCAACAGCAGCATCAGCAGCCACAACAGCTGCAGCTGCAGTCACTGGTTCTTCTAGTCAACAAGGACAACAGTCCAGTTTCGTACCGACTGGACCTTATCAATATCAAGGTGCTTACCAGCCAACAAATCTTCAACAACGTGTCAATGCTGCCGTCTTGTCACTTAACCAAATGTTTCCAACTCCTATAAGCCTTGATGGCTCCAGTTATCAGCATGGGCAGATGCCACAAGGAAGCGATGGGTCGAATAACTCCTTCTCTTTTGTTCCTGCTGGACAAGGACAACAAGCACCACAAGGGTCACAGATGCCATCACTTTATCAGTTACAGTCAGCTGATGGTACCGGAAACTATCTTCCCGCTTCAGCAAACCCAACAAAAATTAAAACGACAATGCCCTTTAACGGTCAAGACTTCTATTCCTGGAGTTTTGAATTCGAGCTTCTTGTTCAGACTACGGGATTCTGGCAGTTGTTCGACGGCACAGCACCCTTTCCATCTCATGGCTCACCACTTCAACAGGCCACTTTTTGATCGGCGTCGCTGACCGCATACACAGTTCTCGTTCGTAATCTGACACCGACTGAACAGCTTGGTATTCGTCCTTTTCGTACCAGTGCCGCTCCCGCTGAAGCAGCTTGGTTATACCTGCAAGGGGTTCACATGGCAAAGGACACCGTCAACCAGATTAAAATTTTAACGCAACTGTCAAATATACAGATGATAAACGGCGAGAAAGTGACGCAGTATATCAACCGCGCTCGAAATCTGCGCGACCAGCTTCAGAAGTGTGGAGGATACTTCCCTGACGCTATGTTTCACACGGTGCTACTCGCGGGTCTTGGACTAGAATGGCGGCAGTGTCGCTCCATTCTTCGGATGCAAGCACAATTGTCCGAGGGGGCACTCTGTGCCGCTCTCATCGCCGAGCAGTAGGATATGGACCTGCACAACGCTCGAGGAGGGAAAAGGGTGGTAAACAACACAGTCAGTTTTTATTCTAGTCCACGTCACAAGCCCGTTTGTTCCTTTTGTCGCAAAGCAGGACACACTATTGATACCTGCTGGTCGAAGGATAAACCATCTTGGAAGCGGTCTGCATCGAAACATACCAAAGATTCTTCAGGTGAAGCTGAGAAGCCGGAAGCTGAGAAGCCGGAAGCTGCGAAGCAGACCACTGCGAAGCCGAACTCTGCGAAGCCGACTACTACACCTGCCAAGACACAAGCGAAAGAAGTTATCAATTGTATGACGTCAGTTTCTACCGCCTACGATCCTGACGCTGAAGAACGTATTCATAATAACTTCAATGATGAACTCAATACACCCATACCACCCGAGGTCTACGCCAACCTTGCACATACCTTGGAAGGTCCCAACACTTGGTATCTCGAAAGTTGTTGCGGCCAGCATATGTGTTCATCAGAAAACCGCTTCGTCATCAATCAACGTCGGCTTCAGAATCCATGCGTTGTAACCGTCGCCAACAATCAACGTCTTACAGCACACTGGATGGGTAACATCATTCTTGATTCTGTTGAAGAAGACTTCAGTCTTCATCTTAACGATGTACTCCTCGTTCCTCGACTTGGCTTCAATCTGATGTCATCTGCACAGCTCATGAGGAATGGAATTACTCTTCTTGGTGAACCGGGCAAGTTTACTTTAAAATATGGAGACAGGAAACTCGGCACGGCAATCAAACAGAACGGTGTATTCGTTCTCAACTTTGTACCTGAGCGCACCACGGCCGACTCCGAGAATATTCTCTCTCTTGGCCCATGGGAACATCGTGATGACATCGATTACACCGATGATACCGTTCCTCGTGAAGGAGTCGTACCCACGTCTTCAACCACGGCTGCCGCTGTCATGCTGACCTTCGACAATCAAGGCTTGAACGACGTCCAGAACTCCCGAGATTATCTTGCTCACGTTGGTGGTTGGGGAGATACGACGAATATGCCCACGGATGAAGGCACTTGGGGGGCACAGGAACCTGACGAGACCACTTGGAGAGAAACACCTGCTGATCGTGACCGACGTCTTCTCACTGAAGCAGAGCAGCGTGTCGCTGACATGGAAGTCCTCGTCTCCGGACGACTTGTCGGCATTGAGCCTAAACCTGCAGCATCAGATCAAGAGAGCGGGGAGTTAGTTCTCTCTCCTGGCGAATACGTCGACGTTGACATAAAATTTCCACCACCTAACCTTACCAGGTTTATTTCACCTGTCACAAATCATGTTCACGCTGACGGTCATCGGCTGCTGTTATCTTTCTTCGCTAACGCCGATTATTATCTGCGCGCACAGGGACACAAAGCAACTGCAGACACATGGCATAAGCGTCTTGGTCATCCGTCGCAGTCTACGCTCAACAACACAATCAAAGCAGCTGTTCTCGACAAGAATTCTCTTCTCTTACCTGGCGGCCTCGAAATGAAACCGGTTAATCGTCTTTCACCTTGCTTGATCTGCCCAGCAGCAAATCTACCGCACGAACCGTACTCGACTCATTTTCCTGGCGCTGAGGATTATCGATTGATGGAAAAAGTTTACAGTGATATTCTAAACTTACCTGCGGAGGGTTTCAATGGCGAGAAATACGTCATCACGTTCACTGAAGCATCTACTCGATACGTCTGGACTGGTAACATGACTAACCGTTTTCTTGCCTTCACAGCGTTTCAAACATGGCTGCCTCTTGCAGAACGCGAGTCCGACACCAAACTCAAAACCTTCCAGTGTGACGGAGCTGGGGAATATCGCAGTCTCGACTTTACAGCGTACCTGCAAGAAATAGGCATACGGCGCCTGTTCTTACTTCCTCACGCTCACCAGCAGAGTGGTGTAGCTGAACGCCTCAATCGTACTCTGCAAGAAAAGATGCGAGCACTACTCGCACAATCCCAACTCGGCCCACTCTACTGGCCCTTCGCAATGGACCACGCAACACTGTTGCATAACCTCCTGTCTTCATCGGCTCTACCCAACAACGCATCACCTTACTTGTTGTGGACAGGAAAATCGGGCACTACGAAACTTCTTCAAGTTTTTGGGTGTATCGTGCAATATCGTCCTCCCACCGCTCCGCTCGGAAAGTTCGATCAACGCGCTAAGTGGGGTCTTCATCTCGGCCTTGAGAAGCAGTTTTCTGCCTGGCGTATCATGGATTATCGCAGTCGTCTTTTAATTCCTGCCCGCGATGTCAGACATATATGACCTAGCCTATGTAGGCTGTAGTGGGGTAGACACTAAGGGGTACAGGTTTCATATTTGTATCACACACTTTTCTAGTTCATTCATTTTTTCCTCATTTCTTCACATGGTATAGAGGGGGTTCCCTAGTGGGACCGTTTTTTTTCCTAGGGCCCACCACTTCGCTAATTTTTTTTTCCTGCCCTGCCCGAAGCGCGTTTTGCGTTCTGCCCTGCTGCCCGTCGCGGCCCTTCGTGGCCCCTTCGTGACCCCGTTGCGGCCTCGTCGCGGCCTCGCCCCGGTCCTGCCCCGTCGCCCGTCGTGGCCCCGTCGCGGCCCCGCCCCGGCCCTGCCCCGTCGCCTGACGCGGCCCCGTCACCTGTCGCGGCCCCGTCGCGGCCTCGCCCCGGCCCTGCCCCGTCGCTCGTCGCGGCCCCGTCGCGGCCCCGCCCCGGCCCTGCCCCGTCGCCTGTCGCGGCCCCGTCGCGGCCTCGCCCCGGCCCTGCCCCGTCACCTGTCACGGCCCCGTCGCCCGTCGCGGCCAGCCCTGCCTTGGGCGTCGACCAGCCGTTGTGGCCCGCCCTGCCCTTCTCGCCGGTCGCGGCCTCCACCTGCAGCAGCCGCCGGGAGCCCTGCAGTAGCTGCTGTCCCTGCCGCCACCGCCGTCGCTGCTGCCCTGGCCCTGCCTTGCAGCCGAGCCGCGGCCCTGATCTGCCGCCCGGTTCCGGCCCCGACCCTCCCGGCGCACCACGGCCCTGCCCCTCCAGTGGCGGCCACCCTACCCACCTGTCCCTGGTAAGCGCGTCGCCGACCTGCCGAACCGCCCTGCCGAGCCGCGCCCTTTAGCCAAGTTGCGCTGCTACTGCTGCTGCTAGCCTGCTGCTGCTCCTGTCATGGCCTGTCCCAACGTGCTTACCTTCGATGCTGAGGGTCGAGCGGTCGATTTTGATGTATGAGTCGATGATCTGCAGCTTTTCCTACAGTGCGATAGCAAGGACGGTATCCCACTGTTCGATCTCACGTCTGGCGCCTCTGCTGCCCCTGCTGCCGATTCTGCCAGTACTGTCCGCTCACAGTGGACCACACGCGATGCTGCTGCCCGCCTTGCTGTGCGTAGTCACCTGCCGTCCTCTGAGCGCGCGCATTTTAGTCAGTACAAGAGTGCTAAGACCCTGTACGACGCTGTAGTTGCACGCTACTCCTCCCCTGCCACTGCTGCCCTTAGCCGCCTCATGCTGCCGTACCTGTTCCCTGACCTCGCCGCCTTTGCCACAGTTGCTGACCTCATTACGCACCTCCGCACTAGTGACACCCGCTACCGCGCTGCGCTTCCTGCTGAGTTCTGCGCCAAGAACCCCCCCCCCATGTACATCACCCTCTACTACCTAGTCACCCGGCTCCTTGACACCCTTCGCTCCGTCAGGGACCACTTCCTCTCTCTTTGCCCCACCACACTCACAGTTGACCTCCTCGAGGAGCGCCTCCTTGCAGCTGAGACTAGTATTACCGCTGTAGGAGCCTCTCGTGGTGACCCCCGTACCCCTTTCTTTGAGGGGTGCTCCCCCGTTCCCCTTTTGCCCTCCGTTGCATCTGCTGCTACTGTCGACCTTGTTGGCACCGAGTCGGTCAGCGCTGCGTCTGCTCCTAGCGGGAGGCGCCGCAACGGCAAGGGCAAGGGGGGCAAGGGCTTTGGAGGAGTTGGCGGAGGCGGCGGTGGTGGCGGTGGAGGCGGAGGAGGGGGTGGGGGTGGGGGTGGTGGCGGGAGTGGGGGTTTCGGTGGCGGCGGTGGAGGTGGAGGCGGCGGTGGCGGTGGCGGTTGGGGTGGAGGCGGCGGAGGCGGCGGCGGCGGAGGTGGAGCTGGTCGAGGCGGAGCTGTGCAGCGGGGACCCCAGCACCAGCCACGCTCTCGTGAGACCCCGTCGCCCCAGTAGCTTCGTGAGTGGTACGCAGGGCGCCAGAGGTCTGGGGGTGCTGGTCCCTGTGCCTATGTCCTGCGCACTGGCGACCGCACTGGGGAGCCGTGCGGCGGGCCGCACGCCACCCAGCGCTGCTTCGGCCGCCTGACAGACGCCTGGCATACCCAGTTCCGTGACGCCACTGAGATCCCTCGCTGGGGTGATCTGCTCAAGTCGGGTGTAGCTATCTTGATCTTGATTTTGATGCGATCCTTGCTGCCATGTATGTTGTGTCTATTAGTGCTGAGGGTGACTGTTACGTGTGTGTTCCGCCTGACCCGGGCATTGAGGCTGCTGCTCTTGGTGCTAGTGAGTCTGCTGCTCCAGGTGCTGGTGAGTCTGCTCTCTCAGGTACCGCGTCGACTCAGGTTTTGCACACCTTCACCCTTGACTCGGGTGCTTCCCGCTCCTTCTTTCGAGACCGCACCACACTCACGCCGCTCAGTCGGCCGGTTCCAGTCTCCCTGGTTGACCCCTCTGGGGGTCCTGTCCTTGCCCACTACTCCACTGTCCTACCGTGTCCGGCGGCCCCGTCAGGCTCCCTGTCCGGTCTCTACCTCCCCTCGTTCTCTACGAACTTGGTGAGTGGTGCTGACCTTCAGGATGGAGGGGTTGACCAGTTCACTCCTGCGAGTCAGCGAGTGACCCACTGCACGTGTGCTCGGACGGGCCGACACTTGGCCACGTTTACCCGTCAGCCGGGGTCGAGCCTGTACACACTGACCACAGAGTCTCCTCCGGTTGCTGCGTCTGGTCCGGTAGCTGCGTCGGGTAAGGTGTTTGCTGCAGCATCTCGGTCAGGTCCTGAGTCGCCCCCTGCTCGTGTCGCCTCCTGTCCCACCAGACCCTCCTCTGGCACCACCGCCTTGGTCACCCCTCCTTGCCTCGTCTCCGAGGCATGGCCTCCCGTGTCCTTGTCTCTGGTCTCCCCCGGTCCCTCCCTCCCCTTCCTCCGGGGCCTGCCCCTACCTGCGTTCCCTGCGTCGAGGGGCGGCAGCGCGCCGCTCCTCACTCCTCCGAGTTTCCTCCGACAGAGGCTCCGCTGCAGACTCTCCACATGGACGTGTGGGGCCCAACCCGCGTCCGTGGACAGGGTCACGAGCGTTACTTCCTGCTGGTGGTTGACGACTTCTCGCGTTACACCTCAGTCTTCCCCTTGCGCCGCAAGGGTGAGGTCACTGAGGTGTTGATCGACTGGATCCGCGTTGCTCGTCTCCAGCTCAGAGAGAGTTTCGGCTCAGACTTTCCTGTTCTGCGTCTGCACTCCGACAGAGGTGGTGAGTTTTCCTCCGACCTTCTGCGAGCCTTCTGTCGTGCGGAGGGCATCCGCCAGACGTTCATGCTTCCGGCCTCTCCACAGCAAAATGGGATTGCTGAGCGCCGCATTGGCATGGTCATGGACGTCGCTCGTACGTCCATGATCCATGCGGCTGCTTCCCATTTTCTGTGGCCGTTCGCGGTTCAGTACGCGGCGCATCAGATCAACCTTCAAGCCCCGGGTCTCCATGCCGGAGACCTCCCCTACTCTGCGGTGGACGGGGAAGGTTGGCGATGCGTCTGCGTTCCGTGTCTGGGGATCTCGAGCTTTCGTCCGTGACTTGTCTGCGGACAAGCTGTCCTCCCGTGCTGTTCCTTGCGTCTTCCTTGGCTTCCCCCCTGACGCGCCTGGTTGGCAGTTTTACCACCCCACCTCGCGCCGTGTTCTGTCCTCCCAGGACGTCACGTTTGACGAGTCGGTTCCGTACTATCGTCTCTTCCCCTACCGCGCTGCCCCCCTCCCCCCCCCCGCCGCTCTTCCTCGCGCCCGGTCTCCCCCCGGTAGACCCCCTCCCCCCTCAGGGTCCTGCCCCCTCAGGTGTGTCCGAGGTAGACGCAGTCGAGCCTGTCGAGGTAGCTGTTGACTCTGGTGCTGCTAGGGGTGCTGAGCCTGCGGGTGCCGGGTCTGGGGGTGCTGAGCCTGAGCATGCGGAGCCTGGGGGTGCTGGGTCTGGGGGTGCTGAGCCTGAGCGTGCGGAGCCTGGGGGTGCTGGGTTTGGGGGTGCTGAGCCTGGGGTTGCTGAGTGTGGGGGTGCGGAGCCTGACGGTGCTGGACCTGGAGGTCCTTCGGGTGCTTCGTCCCGGCGGGAGCTACCCTCTCCACAGGAGCTGCGCGAGTGGTTTGCTTGGCGCTGGAGCCGTGCTGCTGGAGCTGGTGGTGCTGCCGGTGCTGGGGGTTCTAGTGCTGCTGGGGGTGCTGGAGCCACGGGTCCCGGAGGTGCTTGTACTGGAGGTACTGGAGCTGCTGGGCCTGGTGGTGCTCCTGGTGCTGGAGCTGCTGGCGGAGCTGGAGCTGGCGGTGCTGCTGGAGTAGGTGCTACTGGAGGTACTGGAGCCGGAGCTGCTGCGTCTTCCGGTGGTCTTGCTGGAGCTGGAGCTGCTGGCGGTACTGGAGTTGGAGGTGCTGCTGGAGCCGCTTCTCCTGTGGGTGCTGGAGTTGGCGCTGCTGAAGCTGCTGGAGGTGCTGCTGGTGCTGGTGGTGCTGCTGGGGTTGGAGCTGACGCTGGGGGTGCTGGTGTTGTCCCTACTGGTTCTGGAGGCACTGCGCGGCCGCGGCCGTACTTCGTTCCGCTCCTTGAGCAGGTTCTTGGTCTTCCGCCCTCTACTAGTCCTGCTCCTCCCTTAGAGTGTCCACCGCCTGTCTAGTCCGAGTCACAGTTACAGCTGGCCTCCCCACTGACTGCTCCTTCTCCCTACGCTGGTCCTACTGGAGGTCTTGCTGAGCGTCGTGAGCCTGAGTCGCGTCTTGCGTCACCTGTTCGTGCTGCTCGCACTGGTCATCGTGTTCCACGTCCGCGTCCTCCTGCGGTCCCGGACACGCACCAGATGGCACTGCGTCCTTCCACTGCTCCGCAGCGTGTCCCTTTGCCGTCTCCTCCAGAGTCCTCTCTTCCTGCTCTTTCTGACCCGGAGTCTGACTCCCTTCGTGCTGCCAGTCCTACTGTCACGCGTTTTCTGGCCACTGTTGTCACTGACCCTTCCTTTGAGTCCACTGGTGCGTCTGCCTTAGTTGCTGAGCTTGTCGACTTCGCTGCTCACTGTCGTCTCGACTACGCCGCTAGTCTTGTTGCTGAGTCTGAGTCTGTCTGTCCTCCGTCCGTCGGGGGTGAGTGTGCTCTTAGCACGGACGTCCTTGAGGACAGGCAGGAGGAGTTCCAGTGCTTTGCTGCTGCTTTACCTCATCTCGTGTCCATGCTACTTGCCCCTGAGGGAGACCCGGATGCACCAGACATCCCGACCCCGCGCTCTTACGCAGAGGCGATAGAGGGTCCCTAGTCCTCTCAGTGGCAGTCAGCCATGGACGCAGAGATGGCTTCCTGGAAGTCCACAGGCACCTACGTCGACGAGGTTCCCCCACCTGGGGCGAACATCGTCAGTGGCATGTGGATTTTCAGGGTGAAGCGGCCGCCGGGTTCTCCGCCTGTCTTCAAGGCGCGTTACGTGGCTCGAGGCTTCAGTCAGCGGCAGGGAGTTGACTACTTTCAGACCTTCTCCTTGACCCCGAAGATGACCACTCTTCGGGTTCTGGTGCACGTCGCCGCTCAGCGTGACTACGAGCTTCACTCTCTTGACTTCAGCACTCCTTTCCTACAGGGCAGCCTGCACGAGGAGATCTGGCTGCGCCGCCCACCTGGCTTCACTGGGTCGTTTCCTCCTGTTACCCAGTGGAGCCTCCGGCGGCCAGTCTACGGTCTCCACCAGGCGCCCCGTGAGTGGCACGACACACTGAGGACTACGCTTGCGGCTCTTGGGTTTGCTCCTTCTACTGCTGACCCGTCGCTGTTTCCGCGCACCGACACTTTGCTGCCGCCGTTCTACATCCTCATGTACGTCGACGACTTGGTCTTTGCTACTGCTGACACTGCTGGACTCGCCCACGTGAAGTCCGAGCTATAGAAGAGACACACGTGCACAGACCTGGGTGAACTGCGCAGCTATCTTGGCTTGCAGATCACCCGGGACAAAGCACGGCGCACCATTATCCTGACTCAGTCACACATGGTGCAGCAGGTCCTTCAGCGCTTCGACTTCACGTACTCCTCGCCTCAGGCCACTCCTCTGTCTACTCGCCACTCGCTCTCAGATCTGCCTTCGGATGAGTCCGTAGAGCCGAGTGGCCCGTACCCAGAGCTTGTTGGCTGCCTCATGTACCTGATGACCTGCACTCGACCTGACCTGGCATACCCTCTTAGCATCTTGGCACGCTATGTTGCTCCTGGGAGACACCGACCAGAGCACATGGCTGCAGCGAAGAGGGTGTTGCGCTACTTGTGCAGTACGTCGGGCATGGGGCTCGTGCTTGGAGGGCGGAGTCCAGTGGTCCTCACTGGTCACGCAGACGCGTCTTGGGTTGACGACCTGGCTACGCAGTGGTCGTCACAGGGTTACACCTTCAGCCTTGGTTCCGGCTCTGTTTCGTGGCAGTCTACCCGCTCGTCTTCTGTTCTCAGCTCCAGCTGTGAGGCTGAGATCTACGCAGGGGCCATGGCTGCACAGGAGTTACGCTGGCTCACCTACCTGCTGACTGACCTGGGAGAGCCGCCTCGTTCTCCTCCAGTTCTGTACGTAGACAACAAGGCCATGCTGGCCTTGTGTCGGGAGCACAGACTGGAGCACAGAACAAAGCACATTGCTCTTCGCTACTTCCTTGCTCGTGAGCTGCAGCAGCGTGGTTAGCTGCGCCTTGCTTACGTGGCCTCTCAGGCCAACACTGCTGATATCTTCACCAAGGCACTTCAGCCTTGTGATCATCAGCGCTTTTGTACTATGCTAGGTCTTGTGCCTACTTGGCCTCACTTGCTTACATCTTGACTTTACTTGTACTGTGATCTATATATACCTGCACCTGCTTGTTTACCTTTTATATATAACCATGCATGTGAACTGGCCTGGTGGCCTTTGAACCTGTGCTCGGAATGTGTGGTGACGTTGTGATCCACCCTGAGCTTGCTTTGCTTTGCTTTGCTTGACTGGTCTTGTGACCCCTAGTTCTCCCCCACTTTGCCTATGGGGGTGTGTTAGACATATATGACCTAGCCTATGTAGGCTGTAGTGGGGTAGACACTAAGGGGTATAGGTTTCATATTTGTATCACACACTCTTCTAGTTCATTCATTTTTTCCTCATTTCTTCACACGCGACTGTATTTTCTACGAAAAGCTGACCCTTCCTGTCTTCGAACAGTATCTCGCCACGCAGCGTGACCCTGCTACACTTTTCCACGGTGTTCGCTCATTCGCCCGCGCTGATGCCGAACTTGCTGCCAGCGAAGAACCTGACATTGACGGTACACGTGAAGCTGCTCCTGATCCACCTATACCAACCACTTCTTCCTGATTTCCGGAATTCATTCCTCTCGTCGACGCTCATCCGGACGATGTTCGTGAAGTTCATCATACTTACCTGGTGGACGATCAACGACGTCCCATGCCACCTATAACTGACAGCAGCATCCGCGTCGATCCTGACGAAATCGGGGGGGCAAGTGGTGAACAGAGTGGTGAACAGAATGAACCTGTCAATTTCGCAGGACGGACCGAAGACAGTCCTAACTATCCAACTGGGCTTCAGATACCGGGACTCGCAGCAACAGTACAGCACAATTCTACAGAAGTCGCAGAACCGAAAACTGCCCGACAGGCTCTTTCAGGACCACATCGCGAAAAATGGCGTGAAGCTATGGATCGTGAACTGGCTGCCCTGAAAAAACGGGAGACTTGGGATCTCATACCCATCGAAAAAGCTACAAAGAAAAATATTCTTACCGGAAAATGGGTCTTTATGGTGAAGACGAAAGCTGACGGCTCTTATGAAAAACTGTGAAGAATGAAACAGGAATGAATGAACTAGAAAAGGGGTGGGTACAAGTAGGAAAACCTAGAAGTGTTGTACCCGATATTGTCTACCCCACTACAGCCTACACAGACTATAGCATATAAGTTTGACACACCCCCATAGGCAAAGTGGGGGAGAACAAGAGGTCACAAGACCAGTCAAGCAAAGCAAAGCAAGCAAGCTCAGGGTGGATCACAATGTCACCACACAGTCCGAGCACAAGAGTAAAGGCCAAAAGGCCAGTTCACATGCAAGATCATATATAAAGGTAAACAGACAAGTGCAGGTATAGAAAGATCACAGTACAAGCAAGGTCAAGAAGTGAGCAAGTGAGGCCAAGTAGGCACAAGACCTAGCATCGTACAGAAGCACTGATGATCACCAGGCGGGAGTGCCTTGGTAAAGATATCAGCAGTGTTGGCCTCAGAGGCCACGTAGGCAAGTCGCAGCTGACCACGCTGCTGCAGCTCACGAGCAAGGAAGTAGCGAAGAGCAATGTGCTTCGTTCTGTGCTCCAGTCTGTGCTCCCGACTGTTATAGTCTAGAGTCCACTTAGGGGTCGCAGATGCCCTTGAAACCGCCTAAGCAGAATCTGATGACTTCAAACCGCCTCTGTTCAAAATGCCGTCACGATCAGCTCCGATAACATACGAGACTGAAACTTGGAGAGAATATAGATTCAGGTGTCTGCTTTCCAACGGTATATTGCTTGCTTTCATCAAAGATGTATGCGCTACGCAGTGAACAAAAACGTAAGCTCGGCTGAAAAACGAGTAGCTTCATTGATGCAAGGAAGAGGTGAGTACAACATTGCCTAGGGGACTCTTAAGGGGTTGGGATCATCCTGGGAACTCAGAGAAGGTTGAGTCCTAGGGGAGAAAGGCTAGAGAAGGATGGGAAACGTCCTAGCTAGGTCAGCAAAGCCAACCACACTTGGATGTTCAGAGCTGTACTCAAGTCTACCAATAGTGAGTCAAGCCAACCATGAGTCAGCTTGTCTTCCCACTTGCACCCTCTTGCAAGCTGCTTCCAGGAAGACCACACTTCTCAAAAGGAGGGTGGTAGAGTCCCACTTGACCACCTGTACTTCTTGTCTCATTCTCTGTCCCTGCACCATTGGCATGACAACAATGAAAGGGTGGCAAGGGAAATGCTGCCAACAGTGCACCATGACTACGGAACAGTAACTTTCGACAGCTGTCACGTGCTGCTCCGATTCTGGGTTGTCCTGAAACTCGGTGAACACCTGGAAAACACAACAAACGACTGCCACACCGATTTTCAGACCAATCAGAGCTTGGAAGATGAGTCAGCAGCCGAAATGGTGAACTCGGGTGTTACCAAAAAAGAGTAACACACACTTCCGGGATGCCATAGGTCTTGAAACTAAAAATGTTGCCATGCCTTGTAAACTGCTTCAAAACTTTTGAAACTTTGAGGGTGTGAAGAACACATGTTGAAGCACTTCCCCACAAAATTCCAGAAGCTGAGCAGGCTTGTAGGTTGAATGGAAGTGCGATGACTGTGCCACTATAGTGCTTTGGCACAACAAACTCCCCCTCATCGTGCTCTCATTCATCCCTTAGCTGCCCCCTGAAGCTGCCTCCCTTAGTTGAAGGACATGCCACACAAGGTGGCACAGCTCCAATGCTGATGCTCTGCAAGCCGCTTAGTCAAGAAATCCGCAGGTTGCTTGGTAGTGTTGATGTAGTGCAAGGAGATGGTGCCCTTCTTCACCTCCTTCCTCACCCAATGCCACTTGATATGCATGTGCTTGTTCAGCCCATGGAGCACAGCATTACGCGTCATTCCAATTGCTCCTTGGCTGTCACAAAACACAGGTGTAGGACCCTCTTGCTCCTGCCCCAACTCCTCAAGCAACCTCCTCATCCAAACCACCTCCTTCACTCCATGAAACAACGCCATGTACTCGCTCTCCGTTGATGAGTGAGCTATCTCTCCTTGCTTCTTAGACTTCCAGCTCACTGGACTCCCTCCATGACAGCATATATAGCCACCATGGGATGTAGCATCACTGATGTCACTTGCCCAGGTAGCATCGGTGAAACACGAAAGGTACAAGTGCCCACGCCTTGCAGGTGCACCAGTCTTTGTGCTCACCTCCTCCACTCCCTTTTGCTTCAGCTGCCCATGCACTGAATATTGCAGCCCCACCCTTGAGGTTGCCATGCAGTACCTCATCAGCCTCTCTGCTGCATCCAGGTGCTCTTGAAGGGGCCTAGACACTACACGAGCGAGCTGTGAAACTGAAAACGCAATGTCGGGGCGAGTGTTGACCGAAGCATACATCAAGCTCCCCACCATTGACTGGAACCGACGCTGTAACTCGTACTCCAACACCTCACCCTCCTCTTCATCAAGGTGCAGCTGAAACCCTGAGGGTAGAGGAGTCTTCACACTCCTCCCTTCCTCCAGCCCATACTTCTCCCCCATCGCTGCAAGGTACTTGTGTTGGTGAAGCCTCAACCATCCCTTCACCTCGTCCCGCTCCACGTGAAGACCAAGGTAATACCCCACTGGTCCAAGGGCCTTGCATTGAAATGTCTCCTTCAGCTTCCCTTGCACCTACTTGATCCTCTCCAGGGATGGAGAGAAGAGGAGGATGTCATCGACGTAGACAAGGAGAAATACCTTCTCCTCCTCCCCCTCGGTCATGAAGAGACTCTCGTCGCACCCACTAACTTTGAAGCCAAGGGCCTCCAACGCCTCCACCAGCCTTGCATACCAGCACCTTGGAGCTTGTTTGAGGCCATAGCTGGCCTTGTTGAGCCTGCAAACACGTCCGCTCCCATCGTCATACCCCTCTGGCTGCTTCATGTAGATCTCCTCATCTACCACGCCATAGAGGAAAGCCGTCTTCACATCCATTTGCTCCACCTTCCAGCCACAAACGGCAGTGGCTGCTAGCAACAACCGGAGCGTAGGAGCCTTGGCAACAGGAGCAAACACCTCTTGAAAGTCAATCCCCTCCCTCTGCTGAAAGCCTTTGATCACAAGCCTTGTCTTGCGCCTCTCCAACCTCCCCTCCGCATCGGTCTTCACACGTAACACCCACGTGCAGTCCAATGCCTTCCTTCCTGGGGGCAGATTGGTAAGGGTCCAGGTTTCATTCTCCATGTGGCTCTGGAACTCATCCTCCCTTGAAGCCAGCCATGCCTCTCGATCATCTCCAGTGAGAGCTTCCTCCATTGACGCCGGCTCATGAGGTAAGTTGACGCCAAAGCAACAAATCTGCTCCATCTCCCCCTCGGCTCCCTTCTCCTCCTCATCTTCCTCCTCCTGGACCAGCAATGCCTTAGGAACCCCAAGCCTTTCATACTTGAGGAAATCCCTTGGGTGGGCAGCTCTCTTGGGCCTCTCCTTGGCTGCTCCTTCCTTGGCTCCACCACGGACAGCATCACGCTTCCCTTGGGTTGTGCGCCTTGGTGGAAGCTTAGGGGATGGTATAGGCTGCTGCACCTCCTCCTCGGTATCACCTCTCTCAGCTACAGGGGCCTCCCCTTGCTGCAGTACTTCTTCCACATCTGCTGCCTCCCCTTCAGCACCTCCCAAGTCACGTGACACCTCTGTCAACTCTGAAGATGAGGAGAACTTGATGGGAATGAGAAGTGGGTCGTTCGTTCCCACCTCTATTCCAAGCGGAATGGTGACCTTGCTCCTCCCCCGCTCCGACCACTCCTTGAACATGAGCCCCTCCATGAACTTGGCATCTCTGGTGGTGAAGACAGTGTTGGATTTTGGGTCCCACATGAGCCAGCCCTTGCTCCCCCGTGCAAGACCCAAATGAACAGCCCACATCGCCGCCGCTTGAAGCTTGTCACGCTTCTCCTTAGGGACATGCACGAGCCCCATGCACCCGAAGACACGAAGCATATCCACCAGGGGCTTCTTGCCACTCCACTTCTCCATAGGGACCCGATGCTGACCTCCCACATGAGTCAACACCCGGTTCTTGATGACGGTAGCATGACGAATAGCGATGGGCCAGAACCGCAAGGGTAGACCCGAGTCCACCAATATCGTTCTCTCACCCTCTATGATGGTCCGGTTCGCTCTCTCTGCCACGCCATTGGACTGAGGGCTGTAGGCCGTAGTGAGCTGCTGCTTGATGCCGTGCCGCTTCAACCAGCTCCGGAACTCCGCTCCCAAAAACTCCCCACCACGGTCGCTACGAATCGCCTTCACCCGCTTGCCGCTCTCTCGCTCCACCATGGGCAGCCACTCTTCAATGATGACCCTTGCAGCATCACTCTTCTTTGCAAGTGGAAACGACCAGGTGAGCCTTGTGTAATCATCAACCAAAGTCATGGAATACAGGGCCCCACCATCTCCCTTTACCTTCATGGGCCCCACAAGATCCACATGCACGAGCTCCACCGGGTCACTTGAAGGCCCCACCGCCGAATGGAAGGGAAACCGTGAGAACTTGCTGGTCAAGCAAGTCTCACATGAGCCCACCTCCTTGGGCTCCCATTTTATCCTCAGCCCCTTGACTCTTTCCTCCTTAAACAGCTGCTGTAACTGAGGTAGCGCCACGTGGCCAAAGCGACGGTGTGCGGTGAGCCAATCCGTCTCACCCGTGCTAGGAGTTACACTTGGTAGCGCACCCCCCCCATGCACAAGCAGCCCACCATCACTGCCATCACCACCTCCTCCACTGGTTACGTGGCTTGCATGCCCTCCTCTTACAGCTTCAGCAGCCAAGCGCGCAGCCGCCTCCTTCCATGGCAGCACCGGTATCTCCCACATGGACCGGTGCATGTCCTTGCCGCCCCGGAGGTCCCACAACACGCGCCCATCCAGAGTTGCCTTGAACACCTTTGTGCCCATCATCTCCATCTTCATCCCTGACACACTCAATTCCTTGGTAGAGAGAAGGTTGGCACATAGTCCAGGGACAAGGAGAACACGCTTCAGCCCCACAAGCCTCCCATCCGCACCCATAAACATGGCTCTCCCCTCGCCACGCACGGGTACAACTTGGCCGGTGGCTGAAACGACAGTGGCTGCCTTTGATGGCCTGACTTCATCCAGCAGATCCTCTCGGTTGGTCATGGTCATGAAGGCTCCCGTGTCGATGACCCAATGGGAGGAGCGGTGAAGAGCAACCTTGCTGGCCGGTACAACCATGTCCTCGGAGCATGCCTCTCCTACATGGTAGAACATGCCGCCATGTCCGCCAGCACCTCCATCGCCCTCCTCACTGCCCATGCCTTCTCCCATAGCTCCATGAACACCCTTAGAGCCTTCAATTGATGGCTGACCAGGCCTCCAACCGTCAGGTAGCTTGCGACACTTAAACCATGGGTGACCTTCCACATGGCAATACCAACACTTGCCGCCACACCGCTTGCCTGCCTTGTTGCTACGCTTTCCTCCCGAATACTGCTCCCCTCCAGAGCCTTCCTTGGCCTTGCCTTTCTTGCTGCCACGTCCCTTGAAGCCTTTCATGCCATAGGCAGAGCCTCCACCTTCACCGGCAGCGGCAGTCAGCTCCTTCCTCCGAAACTCCTCTTGAAGGACTTGAGCACGAATCCACTCAAGGGACCATGAGTTCTTCATGCCATTGAGGTTGACCACCAAGGGGCCCCACGACTCCGGCAGCAGGGAGAGAGCTTTGTAGCACTTGATCTTTTCAGGGTAGTCCACACCAGCAGCAGAGAGCTTCACATAGAGGTCCCGGAGTTGATCGAACGCTCCTTGCACGGCATCACCCTCGTTGATCTTCACCGCATGGAGTTGTCGTTCGAGCACCACCACCATCGCTTCGCTGCTGGGGGCATGGACATCCTTCAATATTTTCCATGCCTTGGGACCACACAGGATATCCTTGATCAGATGCTTGACATGGTGCAGCTGGTTGGATGAGAGGCATTGAGAGAGAAGGAAGAATCCATCCTTGGATCGGCGATCCCATTCCTTGGTCGCTCCTTCGCTCGCAGGCCTCTTCAATTCTCCATCCATCACTTCAAGCAGCCCATAATGGTTAAATAAGAGCTCCATCCTGAAGCTCCATGATGCCCAATCCTCCCCAGAGAACTTCTCTAGGTTGAATGCCTTCACATCATCCTTGGCTGGTGATAAAACGGATGCTATTGGTGCAGATCCGCCAGCAATGCCTCTTCCTGCTTCCCCAGCGCCTCTCACGCCACCACTGCCACTAGGACCAGCTGGAGCAGAACCTTCAGCCTCCATATTGACCCAGGAACAGAGAAGAACCGCTCGGATACCACTTGTTATAGTCTAGAGTCCACTTAGGGGTCGCAGATGCCCTTGAAACCGCCTAAGCAGAATCTGATGACTTCGAACCGCCTCTGTTCAAAATGCCGTCACGATCAGCTCCGATAACATACGAGACTGAAACTTGGAGAGAATATAGATTCAGGTGTCTGCTTTCCAACGGTATATTGCTTGCTTTCATCAAAGGTGTATGCGCTACGCAGTGAACAAAAAACGTAAGCTCGGCTGAAAAACGAGTAGCTTCATTGATGCAAGGAAGAGGTGAGTACAACATTGCCTAGGGGACTCTTAAGGGGTTGGGATCATCCTGGGAACTCAGAGAAGGTTGAGTCCTAGGGGAGAAAGGCTAGAGAAGGATGGGAAACGTCCTAGCTAGGTCAGCAAAGCCAACCACACTTGGATGTTCAGAGCTGTACTCAAGGCTACCAATAGTGAGTCAAGCCAACCATGAGTCAGCTTGTCTTCCCACTTGCACCCTCTTGCAAGCTGCTTCCAGGAAGACCACACTTCTCAAAAGGAGGGTGGTAGAGTCCCACTTGACCACCTGTACTTCTTGTCTCATTCTCTGTCCCTGCACCATTGGCATGACAACAATGAAAGGGTGGCAAGGGAAATGCTGCCAACAGTGCACCATGACTACGGAACAGTAAATTTCGACAGCTGTCACGTGCTGCTCCGATGCTGGGTTGTCCTGAAACTTGGTGAACACCTGGACAACACGGCAAACGACTGCCACACCGATTTTCAGACCAATCAGAGCTTGGTAGATGAGTCAGAAGCCGAAATGGTGAACTCGGGTGTTACCAAAAAAGAGTAACACACACTTCCGGGATGCCATAGGTTTTGAAACTAAAAATGTTGCCATGCCTTGTAAACTGCTTCAAAACTTTTGAAACTTTGAGGGTGTGAAGAACACATGTTGAAGCACCTCCCCACAAAATTCCAGAAGCTGAGCAGGCTTGTAGGTTGAATGGGAGTACGATGACTGTGCCACTATAGTGCTTTGGCACAACACCGACACAAGGCCAGCATGGCCTTGTTGTCTACGTACAGAACTGGAGGAGAACGAGGCGGCTCTCCAAGGTCAGTCAGCAGGTAGGTGAGCCAGCGTAACTCCTGTGCAGCCATGGCCCCTGCGTAGATCTCAGCCTCACAGCTGGAGCTGAGAACAGAAGACGAGCGGGTAGACCGCCACGAAACAGAGCCGGAACCAAGGCTGAAGGTGTAATCCTGTGACGACCGCTGAGTAGCCAGGTCGTCAACCCAAGACGCGTCTGCGTGACCAGTGAGGACCACTGGACTCCGCCCTCCAAGCACTAGCCCCATGCCCGATGTACTGCACAAGTAGCGCAACACCCTCTTTGCTGCAGCCATGTGCTCTGGTCGGTGTCTCCCAGGAGCAACATAGCGTGCCAAGATGCTAAGAGGGTATGCTAGGTCAGGTCGTGTGCAGGTCATCAGGTACATGAGGCAGCCAACAAGCTCTAGGTATGGGCCACTCGGCTCTACGGACTCATCCGAAGGCAGAGCTGAGAGCGAGTGGCGAGTAGACAGAGGAGTGGCCTGAGGCGAGGAGTACGTGAAGTCGAAGCGCTGAAGGACCTGCTGCACCATGTGTGACTGAGTCAGGGTAATGGTGCGCCGTGCTCTGTCCCGAGTGATCTGCAAGCCAAGATAGCTGCGTAGTTCACCCAGGTCTGTGCACGTGTGTCTCTTCTGCAGCTCGGACTTCACGTGGGCAAGTCCAGCAGTGTCAGCCGTAGCAAAGACCAAGTCCTTGACGTACACGAGGACGTAGAACGGCGGCAGCAAAGTGTCGGTGCGAAGAAACAGCGACGGGTCAGCAGTAGAAGGAGCAAACCCAAGAGCCGCAAGCGTAGTCCTCAGTGTGTCGTGCCACTCACGGGGTGCCTGGCGGAGACCGTAGACTGGCCGCCGGAGGCTCCACTGGGTACCAGGAGGAAACGACCCAGTGAAGCCAGGTGGGCGGCGCAGCCAGATCTCCTCGTGCAGGCTGCCCTGCAGGAAAGCAGTGCTGAAGTCAAGAGAGTGAAGCTCGTAGTCTCGCTGAGCAGCAACGTGTCGTAGAACCCGAAGAGTGGTCATCTTCGGGGTCGAGGAGAAGGTCTGAAAGTAGTCAACTCCCTGCCGCTGACTGAAGCCTCGAGCCACGTAACGCGCCTTGAAGACAGGCGGAGAACCCGGCAGCCGCTTCACCCTGAAAATCCACATGCCACTTACGATGTTCGCCCCAGGTGGGGGAACGTCATCGACGTAGGTGTCTGTGGACTTCCAGGAAGCCATCTCTGCGTCCATGGCTGACTGCCACTGAGAGGAGTAGGGACCCTCGATCGCCTCAGCGTATGATCGAGGAGTCGGGATGTCTGGTTTATCCGGGTCTCCCTCAGGGGCAATCAGCGTGGACACGAGATGAGGCAAAGCAGCAGCAAAACACTGGAACTCCTCCTGCCTGTCCTCAAGGACGTCCGTGCTAAGAGCACACTCACCCTCGACGGACGGAGGACAGACAGACTCAGACTCAGCAACGAGACTAGTGGCGTAGTCTAGACGACAGCGAGTAGCAAAGTCGACAAGCTCAGCAACGAAGGCAGACGCAGCAGTGGACTCAAAGGAAGGGTCAGTGACAACAGTGGCCAGGAGACGCGTGACAGTAGGACTGGCAGCACGAAGAGAGTCAGACTCCGGGTCAGCAGGAACAGGAAGAGAGGACGCTGGAGGAGACGGCAACGGGACACGCAGAGGAGCAGTGGAAGGACGCAGTGCCATCTGGTGTGTGCCTGGGACCGCAGGAGGACGCAGACGCGGAGCACGACGACTAGTGCGAGCAGCACGAACAGGCGACGCAGGACGAGACGCAGGCTCACGACGCTCAGCAAGACCTCCAGTAGGACCAGTGTAGGGAGGAGCAGGAAGGGGGGAGGCGGGCTGTAACTGTGACTCGGACTGGACAGGCTGTGGACACTCTAAGGGAGGAGCAGGACCAGTAGAGGGCGGGAGACCAAGAACCTGCTCAAGGAACGGAACGAAGTACGGCCGCGGCCGCGCAGTGCCTCCAGAACCAACAGGAACAGCACCAGCACCCCCAGCGTCAGCGCCAACTCTAGCAGCACCACCAGCACGAGCAGCACCTCCAGCAGCACCTCCAGAACCAGTAGGGACAGCACCAGTACCCCCAGCGGCAGCACTAGCGCCAGCAGCACCTCCAGCTCCAACAGCCCTAGAAGCACCAACGCCAGCAGCACCCACAGCAGCGTCAGCTCCAGCAGCTCCAGCTCCAGCAGGACCGTCAGCTCCAGTACCGCCAGCAGCTCCAGAAGTACCTCCAGCAGGACCACCTCCAGCAGCTCCAGCAGCACGGCTCCAGCGTCGGGCAAACCACTCGCGCAGCTCCTACGGAGAGAGTAGCTCCCGCCTCGACGAAGCACCGCCAGAGGCCACCCGAGCAGACCCAGCACCCCCAGGCTCCGCACCCCCAGGCTCAGCACCCCGAGACTCAGCACCCCCAGGCTCCGCACCCCCAGGCTCCGCACCCCCAGGCTCAGAACCCCCAGACTCAGCACCCCGAGACTCAGCACCCCCAGGCTCCGCACCCCCAGGCTCAGCACCCCAAGACCCGGCACCCACAGGCTCAGCTCCCCTAGCAGCACCAGACTCAACAGCTACCTCGACAGGCTCGACAGCGTCTACCTGGGACACACCTGACGGGGCAGGACCCTGAGGGGGGAAAGGGTCTACCGGGGGAGGACCTGGCGCAAGGAAGAGCGGCGGCAGGGGGAGGGGCGCAGTGCGGTAGGGGAAGAGACGGTAGTAGGGCACCGACTCGTCAAAGGTGACGTCCTGGGAGGACAGAACACGGCGCGAGGTGGGGTGGTAAAACTGCCAACCAGGCGCGTCAGGAGGGAAGCCAAGGAAGACGCAGGGAACAGCACGGGGGGACAACTTGTCCGCAGACGAGTCGCGGACATACGCCCGAGATCCCCAGACCCGAAACGCAGACGCATCACCAACCTTCCCCGTCCACCGCAAGGTGGGGGAGGTCTCTGGCAAGGAGACCCGGGGCTGAAGGTTGAGCTGATGCGCTGCGTACTGAACCGCAAACGGCCACAGAAAATGGGGAGCAGCCGCATGGATCATGGACGTACGAGCGACGTCCATGACCATGCCAATGCGGCGCTCAGCAATCCCATTTTGCTGTGGAGAAGCCGGAAGCGTGAAGGTCTGACGGATGCCCTGTGCACGACAGAAGGCTCCCAGACGGGCAGAGGAAAACTCCCCGCCTCTGTCAGAGTGCAGACGCAGAACAGGAAAGTCCGAGCCGAAACTCTCTCGGAGGTGGAGACGAGCTGCGCGGATCCAGTCGATCAACACCTTAGTGACGTCACCATTGCTGCGCAAGGGGAACACCGTGGTGTAACGTGAGTAGTCGTCAACCACCAACAGGAAGTAACGCTCGTGACCCTGGCCACGGACGCGGGCGGGGCCCCACACGTCCATGTGAAGAGTCTGCAGCAGAGCCGCTGTCGGAGGAAACTCGGAGGAGTGAGGGGCGGCGCGCTGCCGCCCCTCGACGCAGGGGACGCAGGTAGGGGCAGGCCCCGGAGGCAGGGGAGGTAGGGACCGGGGGAGACCAGAGACAAGGACACGGGAGGCCATGCCTCGGAGACGAGGCAGGGAGGGGTGACCAAGGCGGTGGTGCCAAAGGAGAGTCTGGTGGGACAGGAGACGACACGAGCAGGGAGCAGACTCAGGACCAGACCTGGACGCTGCAGCAAACACCTGACTCGACGCAGCTACCTGACCAGACTCAGTAACCGGAGGAGACTCAGTAGTCAGTGTGTACAGGCTCGACCCCGGCCGACGGGTAAACGTGGCCAAGTGTCGGCCCGTCCGAGCACACGTACAGTGGGTCACCCGCTGACTCGCAGGAGTGAACTGGTCAACCCCCCGATCCTGTAGATCAGCACCACTCACCAAGTTCGTAGAGAACGAGGGGAGGTAGAGACCGGACAGGGTGCCAGAGGGGGCTGCCGGACACGGTAAGACAGTGGAGAAGCTAGCAAGGACAGGACTCCCAGAGGGGTCCGCCAGGGAGACCGCAACCGGCCGACTAAGCGGCGTAAGCGTGGTGCGGTCTCGAAAGAAGGAGCGGGAAGCACCCGAGTCAAGGTTGAAGGTGTGTAAGGCCTGAGCCGATGTGGTACCTGAGAGAGCAGACTCACCAGCACCTGGGGCAGTAGACGCACTAGCACCTAGAGCAGTAGTCTCACCAGCACCTAGAGCAGCAGCCTCAATGCCCGGGTCAGGCGGAACACATAGGTAGCAGTCACCCTCATCACTAGTAGACACAGCATACATGGCAGCAAGAATAGCATCATAATCAAGATCAAAGATAGCAACCCCCGCCCTAGACAGGTCTCCCCAGCGAGGGATCTCAGTGGCGTCAGGGAACTGGCGACGCCACGCGTCCGTCAGGCGGCCGAAGCAGCGCTTGGTGGAGTGAGGGCCCCCGCACTGCTCACCAGTGCGGTCGCCGGTACGGAGGACGTAGGTGCAGGGACCAGCACCTCGCTGACGCCCAGCGTACCACTCACGAAGCTACTGGGGGGACGGGGTCTCACGAATGCGCTGCTGCTGCTGGCGCGGACCACCACCGGAGCCACTCCTCTGAACAGAGCGGCGACCAGCGCCACCGCTGTCTCCGCCGCCTCCGCTACCTCCGCCGCCTCCTCCACCTCCGCTCCCTCCGCCACCGCTGCTGCCTCCTCCGCCTCCACTGCTGCCACCGACACCCCCACCCCCGCCACCACTCCCACCACCACCCCCACCCCCTCCACTGCCCCCACCACCGCCTCCACCGTCCCCGCCAGCCCCTCCAACGCCCTTGCCCCCCTTGCCCTTGCCGGGGCGGCGTCTCCCGCTAGGGGCAGACGCAGCGCTGGCCGACTCGAAACCAACGAGGTCGGCCGCAGCAGCAGAAGCAACAGAGGGCAAGAGGGGGTAGGGGGAACACCCCGCAAAGACGGGGGTGCGAGGGTCACCACGAGAGTCTCCTACAGTGACTATGCTCTGCTCTGCTGCTAGGAGGCGCTCCTCGAGGAGGTCAACGGTGAGTGTGGTGGGGCAAACTGAGAGGAAGTGGTCCCTGACTAAGCGAAGGGAGTCAGGGAGCCGGATGACTATGTAGTAGAGGGTGATGTACATGGGGGGGGGGGGTTCTTGGCACAGAAATCAGCAGGAAGCGCAGTGCGGTAGCGAGTGTCGCTAGTGCGAAGGTGCGTAATGAGGTCAGCGACTGTGGGAAAGGCAGCAAGGTCAGGGAACAGGTACGGCAGCATGAGGCGGCTAAGCGCAGCAGTGGCAGGGGAAGAGTAGCGCGCAACTACAGCGTCGTACAAGGTCTGAGCACTCTTGTACTGGCTAAAGTGCGCACGCTCAGTGGTCGGTAAGTGGCGACGCACAGCAAGACGGGCAGCAGCATCGCGTGTGGCCCACTGTGAGCGTACAGTGCTGTCAGCAGTAGCAGGCGGGGCAGGAGAGGCACCAGAGGTGAGATCGAACAGGGACAGTCCGTCTGCCCTATCGCACTGTAGGAATAGCTGGAGGTCATCGACCCAGACCTCAAAGTCAACAGCACGACCCTCAGCATCAAAGGTAAGGACACTGGGGGTAGCCATGACTGCAGCGGCCTAGCAGGGAGGGATCTCACCAGTCCGAGGAAGTAGGGCCGGGGCGCGCAGGGCGGCTCGGCGGCAGAGTGGCTGGGCGGCTCGGCGGCAGAGCGGCTGGGCGGCAGGGCGGCTCGGCGGCTCGGCTGCTGGGCGGCTCGGCGGCACGGGTGCTGGGCGGCTCGGCTGTTGGGCGGCTCGGCGGCTCGGTTGCTGGGCGGCTCGGCGGCTCGGCGGCTCGGCTGCTGGGCGGCTCGGCGGCTCGGCTGTGGGGGCGGCTCGGCTGTCGGGCGGCTCGGCGGCTCGGCTGCGTAGGAGCCGCGTCAGGGACAGGGCCGGGCCGGGCCGTAGTAGGGGCGGCGTAGGGGCCGCGTCAGGGGCGGCGTAGGGGCCGCGTAGGGGCTGCGTAGGGGCCGCGGCAGGGGCGGCGTAGGGGCCGCGTAGGGGCGGCGTAGGGGCCGCGTCAGGGGCGGCGTAGGGGCTGCGTCAGGGGCGGCTTAGGGGCCGCGTCAGGGGCGGCGTAGGGGCCGCGTCAGGGGCGGCGTAGAGGCCGCGTCAGGGGCGGCGTAGGGGCCGCGTAGGGGCGGCGTAGGGGCCGCGTCAGGGGCGGCGCAGGGGCCGCGTCAGGGGCGGCGTAGGGGCCGCGTCAGGGGCGGCGCAGGGGCCGCGTCAGGGGCGGCGTAGGGGCCGCGTCAGGGGCGGCGCAGGGGCCGCGGCAGGGGCGGCGTAGGGGCCGCATCAGGGGCGGCGTAGGGGCCGCGTCAGGGGCGGCGTAGGGGCCGCGTAGGGGCGGCGTAGGGGTCGCGTAGGGGGCCACGTAGGGGCCGGGTAGGGGCCGCGTAGGGGCCGCGAAAATTTTTAGGGCATGGCGCGACGCGCTTCGGGCAGTAAGAGAAAAAAGTTACTTATGGTGGGCCCTTAGGAAGGAACGGTCCCATGTGGGAACCTGCTCTATACCATGTGAAGAATGAAACAGGAATGAATGAACTAGAAAAGGGGTGGGTACAAGTAGGAAAACCTAGAAGTGTTGTACCCCATATTGTCTACCCCACTACAGCCTACACAGACTACAGCATATAAGTTTGACAAAAACATAAGGCAAGGTGGGTTGTTCGCGGTTTTGACCAAACTCATGGGGTAGACTACACGCTAACCTTCGCCCCGGTCAGCCGACACACAAGTGTTCCTCTCGTCATCTGTGAAGCAGCTGCGAAGAATTTTCCGCTTCGACAAATTGACTTTTCCAACGCATTTCTATACGCTGATGTCGATGCTGAAATCTACGTCGAATATCCGCATACCTATCCGACAAATCCGCCAAGTGTCTGCAAGCTCAAGAAGTCACTATACGGCATCAAACAAGCACCGCGACTGTGACAGCAGCATTTGAACAAGAAACTTACAGAGGTTGGGTTCCGACAACTGCCGCATGACCCCGGAATGTATCGACTAGACGACAAAGGGAGCTACGCGCTGCTCGTGGCATACGTGGATGATATTCTCTACGTCAGTTCTTCGGTTTCCTTGGGTGATCGCATCGAAGCGGATCTGAAGAAATCCCTCGATTTAACCGTCTCCACCGAAGTAACTCAATTTCTTGGGTTAAACATTTCGCGAACCTCCTCCGCCATCCACCTCACAACATCGAAATATGCTGAGTCACTCGCTAAGCGTTTCAAGATTTCTACTGATTACGTCGCTACACCGTATCGGTCTACACCCACCGGGCACATCCTAAACAACACCAAACTTTCGGCAGCTGGTCTACAACTGTACCAGCAGCAACTTGGGTGCCTTCTCTTCGCAGCAGTCACGTGTCGTCCCGACCTTGCGTACGTCGCAAGCTATCTCGCACAATTTTTACGCTGCCCAAAAGAAGAACACCATCTCGATCTTCAGCGCGCTCTACACTACTTTGTCGCAACATCAACAGTCGGGCTGATTTTCAACACAGGAAAACCGACCGACAAAATGTACCTCAACGGATATGTTGACGCAGACCACGCTGGTGACACGTCAGATCGTCGGTCACGAACAGGCTACATTTTTCGTCTCGAGCCAATTGGCCCGATCTCGTGGAACTCATCGAAACAAGAACTCGTGTCACTTTCCTCGGCTGAAGCAGAATTCATTGCTTCGTGTGCTGCAACTCGAGAAGGACTATACTTACAGGAACTACTCGACGAAGCAAAGTTCGTCACGCCGAATCAGTTTACGTTGCAGTGCGATTACCATCGCCAACAAACCCGGCTTCGTCAATCGCACGAAACATATTTCACTGCATTACTTCTCCGTCAAAGATGCGATCGACAAGGGGAGGATGCGCCTTGTCTACTGTCCCACTGGTGACATGGCAGCTGACTCACTTACCAAGAAACTGACACGACAGAAGTTTCACCACTGCAACCAGCTCAGCGGCGTTTCTGAGACAACCGGGTAACTACACCGAACTCCTAGAAGTGAAGGGGAGTGTTTGTTAGAAACAGCAGTTGAAAGTTAGAAACAAGAAAGAGGGGTTTCACTAGCAAGCAGTTGAGTACATATAGCAAACCCTAAATTGGGCTGTACTTACTATTGAGTACCCCACTGCAGGCTAGACAAAACATAACATTCTGACACACCCCCATAGCCAAAGTGGGGTGTAATCATCACAACAAGCAAAGCAAAACAAGCTCATAGTGGATCACGGCGTCACCACACATTCTGAGCACAAGTACAAGAAGCAGCAGTTTATAGTTCACAAATAAGTAAAGCTAGAGGCTATCACAGAGGGCAGGTGAGGAGGAGGAGCTGGACTGATAGGAAAGGAGAGAGGAGGCAACGGCTGAAGCTGCAGACACACGGGCAAAAGGAGCGGCGCGCACTGTGGCTACCGGAAGCGCACCTCCGGACTACAGGAGTAACTGGCTCCGCGGCTAAGACGAGCGGCAGGAGCAACGGACCCATGGGCGATTGGCGCAGCAGGCTCGCTGGGCTACCGGAGGCGCAACTCCGGACTACTAGCGCTGCTGACGACACGACGGCTACCTCCACCCAACCTCCCCCACTGTCGCACCCCCCTTTCACACACCCCCTGCTGCACCTCTAGCACTACTCACACTCCACCCCCTAGCACCACTCCGTTGGCTCCCACACACCCACCCCCCTCAGCGGCAGCTGCAGCAGTGGGAGACGGATGTCGAGAGTAAAGGGAAAAAGTTGGTGCACTATCGAGAAGGTTGGGTACAAGTAACAAAAAAACTATACCCTACATTAGCTTCCCCACTAAAGCCTACATTCTATTATGACATTGGCATATAATTTGACACACCCCCATAGGCAAAGTGGGGGAGAGTAAGGGGTCACAAGACCAGTCAAGAGAAACAAAGCAAGCTCAGGGGGGATCACAACGTCACCACACACACTGAGCACAAGCAAAGAGCCACAAGGCCAATTCACATGCAGAGGTATATATGCAACAACAATAGTACATTGATATCTACTTAGCAAAGCAAGCATGCAGGAATATATATAGATCACAGTATAAGCAAAGTCTACAGCAAGTGAGGAAAAGTGGGCAAAAGGCCTAACAAAGTGCAGAAACGCTGATGATCACCAGACGAAAGTGCCTTGGTGAATATATCAGCAGTGTTGGCCCGAGTGGCCACGTGTGCAAGACGAAGCTGACCACGCTGCTGCAACTCTCGAGCCAAGAAGTAACGCAGAGCGATGTGCTTCGTTCTGTGCTCCAGTCTGTGCTCCTGACACAAGGCAATGGTGGCCTTGTTGGTACAGCACTAGAGGAGAACGAGGCCGCTCTCCCAAGTCGGTCAGCAGGTAGGTGAGCCAGCGTAACTCCTGTGCAGCCATGGCTGTGGCGTAGATCTCAGCCTCACAACTGGAGCTGAGAACTGAAGACGAGCGTGTAGAACGCCAAGAAACTGAACCAGAGCCAAGGCTGAAGGTGTAACCCTGTGACGACCGCTGCGTAGCCTGGTCGTCAACCCAAGAAGCGTCCGAGTGACCAGTGAGGACAACGTCGCCCCGTCCTCCAAGCACGAGCCATGCCCGATGTACTGCACAAGTAGCGCAGTACCCTCTTAGCAGCATCCATGTCCACCTTTCGGTGCCGACCAGGAGCCACGTAGCGAGCCAGAAGGCCAAGAGGGTACGCGAGGTCAGGACGAGTGCAGGTCATCAGGTACATGAGGCAGCCAACTAGCTCTGGGTAAGGACCACTCGGCTCTACGGTCTCGTCCGAAGGTGGAGCTGAGAGCGAGTGACCTGTAGCCAGAGGAGTGGCCTGTGCCGAGGACCAGGTGAAGCCGAAGCGCTGAAGGACCTGCTGCACCATGTGTGACTGAGTCAGGGTGATGGTGCAGCGTGCTCTGTCCCGGGTGATCTGCAAGCCAAGGTAACTGCGCAGCTCACCCAGATCTGTGCACGTGTGTCTCTTCTGCAGCTCCGACTTCACCAGGGCGAGAGCCTCAGTGTCAGCAGTGGCAAAGACCAAGTCGTCGACGTACACGAGGATGTAGAACGGCGGCAGCGAAGTGTCGGTGCGCACAAACAGCGACGGGTCAGCAGTCGACGGAGCAAACCCAAGAGCCGCAAGTGTCGTCCTCAGTGTGTCGTGCCACTCACGTGGCGCCTGGCGGAGACCGTAGACCAGCCGCCGGAGGCTCCACTGGGTACCAGGAGGGAACGACCCAGTGAAGCCAGGCGGGCGGCGCAGCCAGATCTCCTCATGCAGGCTGCCCTACAAGAAAGCTGTGCTGAAGTCAAGAGAGTGAAGCTCGTAGTCACGCTGAGCGGCAACGTCCAGCAGCACCCGAAGAGTGGTCATCTTCGGGGTGGGGGAGAAGGTCTGGAAAAAATCAACTCCCTCTCGCTGACTGAAACCTCGAGCAACGTAACGAGCCTTGAAGACAGGCGGAGAACCTGGCGGCCGCTTCCTCTGAACGTGAAGTGTGTTCTCATCACCTGTGAGAATTTTCAAAAGTGATTTCCCTGTCGCCCCGTTCCCATGGCATGGCAGGCGGTGGAGGAGTTCTGGTACCCGCCTCAAAAGTCACTTGTGAGAATTCTCAAATGTGATCTCCCCGTCCCCATGGGGTCCTGCCTCCCCTGCCTCTCACTGTTGGCATGACCAGCGGTGGAGGAGTTCTTTCTGGTACCCGCCTCCCTTATGTGAAGTGGGTTCTCATCACTTGTGAGAATTCTCAAAACTGACCTCCCCATCTCCCGGTCCCCATGGCATGGCAGGCGGTGGAGGAGTTCTGGTACCCGCCTCCCCTCAAGGTGAAGTGGGTTCTCATCACCAACTCACACCTGCTCAAGCAAGCACTCAAAGCCAAGTACCCACACAAGGTGTGCACTGACCCACGTAGCTGACTTTGATTCGACTCAAAAGTCATCTTAAAAGTCATTTTGAACCCACGTTTTTGGTGACCGGTTGCAAGAGATTCTTTGGAACATGTGCTTATAAGGGGCGTGTTCCTACGGCCCCTTATCAGGCAACCTCTTATCAGACTCACTCTGCATCAGACTGAAATTCACGTCAACTCCAAGACCCTTTCACATTCTATAAGGCTAGTCTGATAAGGAGTTGCCGGATAGGGGGGCCGTAGGATACGAACACGCCCTACAGTAACTTGTTACAGAAATGGCCTAATGGCATGGATGGCAAAAAAGATGACTTTGGAAACTTCTATCAAGCACAACGCGGCTGATATGTTTAAGGTCCAATCATTCCCCCATGTTGTGCATTTCACAACCTCAAAAGACCCATAACACCGTCAGTGTGCATCTCACACTTTTAACACCGTCAGTGTGAGCGGTCCTCCTCGCGTGCCTGAAGCTGATGAGGACGAAACACCCTCAGTGTGAGCGGTCCTCCTCGCGAGCGCTACATTCTGCTGGTAGTTGACAAATACACACAGTACACCATGGTCTTCCCCTTGCGCAGCAAGGGTGAAGTCGTTGATGTCTTGATCCCTTGGATCCGCACAGACTCACCCTGAAAATCCACATGCCACTGACGATGTTCGCCCCAGGAGGGGGAACCTCGTCGACGTACGTGCCTGTGGACTTCCAGGATGCCATCTCTGCGTCCATGGCTGTCTGCCACTGAGAGGAGTAGTCACCCACGATCGCCTGAGCGTAAGAGCGCGGGGTCGGGATGTCTGGAGCATCCGGGTCTCCCTCAGGTGCAAGCAGCATGGACACGAGATGAGGCGCAGCGGCTGCAAGACACTCAAGGTCCTCCTGCCTGTCCTCAAGGACGTCCGTGCCAAGAGCACACTCACCCCCGACGGACGGAGGACAGACAGACTCAGACTCAGCAACAAGACTCGCGGCGTAGTCTAGACGACAGGCAGCAGCAAAGTCAACAAGCTCAGCGACTAAGGCAGACGCAGCAGTAGACTCAAACGACGGGACAGTGACAACTGTGGCTAGCAGACGCGTGACAATAGGGTGAGCAGCGCGAGCGCGGTCAGACTCAGGCTCAGGAACGGTAGGCAGAGAAGACGCAGGAGGGGACAGCAGGGGAACACTCTGCGGAGGAGAGGAAGGACGACGGACTACAAGGTGGGTGCCGGGGACAGCCGGCTGACACGAACGAGGAACACGACGACCGGAACGACCAGAACGGACAGGCAAGACAGGACGCGACGCAGGCTCACGACGCTCAGTAAGACCCCTTGTCTGCTCAGTGTAAGGAGAAGGAGCAGGCAGCGGTGAGCCAGGCTGTAACGGAAGACCAGTAGACGAAGGGAGACGAAGAACCTGGCGAAGCACAGAGTCAGACGGTGGCTGAGACGACGGAGACGGTGGATCAAAGAACAGGCGCGGCTGTGCAGTGCTACCAGCACCAGCAGCTCCAGCACCCCCAGCAGTCCCAGCACCTCCAGCAGCTCCAGAACCCTCAGCTCCAGCTCCTCCAGGACCAGCTCCACCAGCAGCAGCACCCCCAGAACCGGCACCTCCAGTCCCAGGGTCTCCAGCCTCAGTGTCTCCAGCAGCAGCACCCTCAAGCTCAGCACCCCCAGCCCCAGTAGCTCCAGTACCTCCAGTACGAGCACCTCCGGGACCAGCACCACTCCCAGCTCCAGTGACGTCAGCAGAAGTACCTCCAGCGGCAGAGCCCCGAGCTCCAGAAGCGCGACCCTGACGGCGACCGTACCAGTCGTGCAGCTGCTGTGAGGTGAGAGGCACACGCGGACGAAGGCGGCTACTCCAAGGAGACCGTGCAACAGCAGACTCAGAACCCTCAGTGCCAGCACCCGCAGCAGCTCCAGACCCTCCAGCGCCAGCACCCTCAGCAGCTCTAGAACCTCTAGCTCCAGCACCCTCAGCAGCTCCAGAACCTCCAGTAGAAACAACTGTACGCGTTACTAGACGCTGTGATCTACGTGCAGCAACCACACACTTATGGCGAAGGGGACTCACGTGTTTGCCAGCTGCGGAAATCCCTTTACGGGATCAAACAGGCACCGAGGCTCTGGCAGCAGTACCTGCACAACATTCTGCTTGAAATTGGGTTCAAGCAGCTGCCTCACGACCCCGGGATGTATCACCGCAATTTCCGCGTCGAATACATCCTGCTCACGGTCTACGTCGACGACCTCCTTCACACAGGGTCAAGCCCCGAGTTACTCGAGCAGTTTGAGAAAAACCTCGCGGGGCGCGTCGACATCACCCGCAACCACGACGTGAAGCGGTTCCTCGGCCTCAACATCACCTACTTGCCGGAAGCCATTAATCTCTCGGTAGCCAAGTACGCAGAGGAACTTGGCAATCGGTTCAACATTGCACCTGCATCACTCTCCACCCCTTACCGCACTCCAGGTTCCAACCACATGTTTGACAACAAAGCCCTATTCCCAGCTGGTCTTCAGACTTACGAGCAGCAACTGGGATGCCTGCTTTTGGCCTCTGTCACCTGCAGGCCAGATCTCTCGTACATCGCAATTCAGTTGGCTCAGTACTCACGCAAACCAACGGCTGAGAATCTCTCAGATCTCCAGCGAGCACTCCAATTCTTCATCTCCACGCCTAATGTTGGGCTCTGCTGCTCCACCATCCCAACCGCATCCTTCATCCTCATCGGCTACGTGGACGCTGATCATGCCGCCGATCCCGACAATTGACGGTCCAGGACGGGTTTTCTCTTTCGCCTCGAGCCCAGCGGTCCCATCTCCTGGAATTCACAGAAGCAGGAGCTGGTTGCCCTGTCATCGGCAGAAGCGGAGTTTATCGCAGCAACAGCAGCCGTTCGCGAAGGCCTCTACCTTCAGGAGCTGCTGCAGGAGGCGAAAGTTCCGGCTTAGGCGAACTTTCGCCTGCACTGCGACAACCAGAGCGCGATCAGAATCACAAACAAACCTGGCTTCGTCAACCGCACAAAGCACATCGCGCTACGGTACTTCTTCGTCAAGGACAAAGGTGACAAGGGTAAGGTTGACCTAACCTACTGCCCGACGGGTGACAAGGCAGCAGATTTCCTCACGAAGAAACTGCCACGTCAGCAGTACCAGCACTACTCCGAACTCAGCGTAGTAGTCAAGCGGGTCAAGACCTGCTACGGCCAGGAGTGAAGGGGGGTGTTACGAATAGTAATTACTGAAACATCACATGCACTACCGAGGTTGAAGTCGAAAGGGCGGAAGTAACACGAAGGGTCGTACGGTTACGAAAGCATCTGGACCATCGGGCAGACATCATCAGGCAGCAGCAGTGGCGAGAATTCTGTCCGAACAGTTTCGTAACCACCTGGAGTCGCACGGTTGGATTTCGCTGTAAAAAGGGAATGTATCTCTTAGAGTACATGGCTGGCTAGGTCGATTCAAATTCCTCTGTACTCCTATTCATATTCCTTGTACTTGCATGTTTTAATCATCTCAAGCATTTGCGGAGATAACTACTACAACGGGAGCTAGACTACGGGCTAGGCACGGTGCTCGTGTGATCTCTGCGTTCCTTGGTCCTTAGTCGTTTTCCTAGTGCACACACAGCTTGCTAGTTCACGGGGCAATTTTGGCAAGAGTTTCACTAGAGAAAGTTGACAACAATGGTACAATGAAGTTGGCATGGCAAGACTACATCAGAGCTAGCATGCATGCAGGTCGAGTGCCAGCGCAGCACGGTCGACCGCGTTCCAGCACGACTTGGTCGACCGCGCTCCAGCAGTGCAAAGTCGACGTCGTGCCAACATCGCAGGTTGACGGCGTGCCAGCGCTGCTCACGCAGAACAGCAGCGCACCAGCTTCGCAGGTGCTCGCAGATGATTGGCGTGCTAGGCCTTGTTACTTGCACAACGCACATACCAAGTCAACCTGGCGCTGACGATTGCATCTGATCAGCCACGTCGACCTTGGGATACCACCTCTGAGGTCGGACTCGCCAACTTCGCCTGGGCGGCCGTCGCACTCCTCCGCAGAACCTCGTCACCCAGGTAACCTGGTCGACCGGGCAACCACGTCGACCAGCTGCTCCCGTATGTGCCCGTCGACCTCCCAAGTCGACGGCCACCCCAAGTCGACCTCACCAGGTCGACCACGCCCCTGGTCGACCAGCTCCAGGTCGACGTCACTCCTGGTCGACCAGCTCCATGTCGACCAGCACTCCTGGTCGACCAGCTCCATGTCGACCAGTGGAGTTGTCAGCCGACCTCCGAAGTCGGCTACCCGAAGTCGGCGTCACCAAGTTGACGCCCAACCACTCCTACGTCGGCCCCTCCTACGTCGACCACCAGGTCAGGTCGACCACCATGTCGACATCACGCCTGGTCGACCTACCATCAAGTCGACCAGTAGGCCTGGTCGACCAACCACCAGGTCGACCAGCAGTCCTGTCAGCCGACCACCCAAGTCGGCTGCCCCAAGTGGACGTCATCAAGTTGACGTCCTCCGTAGGTCGACTTCCCAGGTCGACCTCCCTGAAGTCGGCTTCATACTGAAGTCGACCCCTGTGGTCCCCGTGCAGGTCGACCAGCTCGTCAACCAGCTCGCCCACTGCTGCAGGTCGGCTGCTCCCCTCACATCCGACCACTAAGTCGGCTCCGCCCAAGCGAGGACGGGGCCAACACACAACTCCTGTTGACAGCATTTACATTCACTCTGCTATTGAGGTCAAGGGCCCACCACCACTAGATCAGTAGTGTGCGAACCTTCCTGAGGTGATCCTGAGTTCGATCAACATCTGATCGCAGCAGATGGCACTTTGAAACCGAAAGCTAAAATAGTTGAACGTGACTGAGAAAACAAAACAAAACAACACTTCGACTTTCCGAAGCTTCACAAAGTTAGTTTGGGATTTCAAATGGACCCACTAGAAGGAGGGGGAGGGGGGGGGTCACTATTTTAGCTGCTGGCTTTAAACCCGAAGCCTGAATAACAAAACTCAGTCAACGCTAGGTTTGGGTTAGTCTAAGGGTCAAGCAATCTGAGGTTCGGATGAATCGCGAAAGCTGCTTGCTAGCGAAAACAATGTAGCGACAACCTGGTGTCGCTCGCTACCAAGCAAACGACTAGAGGGGAATGTGTACACATTACCAACTGAATGGGAGGGTGTTATAATCCCAACTGGGACTTAGCGAAGGATCACTCAGTATTGATCGCATGGTAATGTTGCAGCGGAAGTGCTGACCTCACATCAGAGTGGATGTAAAATGACTGAGATAATAAAAGCATGCACACATATCGAGTTTATATAAGAATACAGGGGAATATGAAACGACCTAGACTATGCATGTACTCTAAAAGGTACATTCCCTTATTACAGCGAAGTTCAAACCGTGCGCCGCGGGAACCCGTTTCAAACCTCTTCCCGCTCTTTTCAGTTCAAATGTTTTTGCCTGCATCGGTCTTTGTCAGACGGTTGTTGTGTTGCTTCGACCCTTCCGACTTCTCGACTTCGTACTCGGTATAGTCGGCTCCTGCAGCATACAGAAATGCCTTCTCATTAAACTTCATATCGTAGCAACCCCCTTCATTCCTGGGCGTGTGCAGAGAGCTGACTCGTTTGACTACTCCTGTGAGATCAAAGCAGTACTTGTACTACTGACGTGGCAGTCGCTTGGTGAGGAAGTCAACTGTCATCTCGGTGGTAGGGTAGTACGCGAGGTCAACTTTGCCTTGGTCAATTTCGTCCTTGACGAAGAAGTATCGAAGCATGATCTGTTTCGAGCGGTTCACGAACCCTTGCTTGTTCGCGATCTTGATGGCGCTCTGGTTGCCGCAGTGAAGGATTCGGTAGGCGAAGTTGGGAATTTCGCTTCCTGCAGCAGCTCCTGCAGGTACATACCTTCGCGAACTGCTGCTGACGCGACGATGTATTCTGCTTCGGCCGACGGCAGGGCAACCAGCTCCTACTTCTGTGAGTTCCAGGAAATTGGTCCCGTTGGCTCCAGGTGGAAGACAAAGCCGGTTCATAACCGTCAATTTGCATGATCAGCGGCATGATCCGCATCCACGTAGCCGTTGAGGTTGAAGGAGGTCATCGTCAGCGTGGAGTAGGAGATCCCGATGTCAGGTGTGGAGATGAAGTAATGCAGGGCACGCTCCAGGTCCAGCTGGTTCTCAGCTATTGGCTTGGGAGAGTACTGTGCCAGTTGGCTGGCGAGGTACAAAAGGTCGGGTCGGCATGTGACAGAGGCGAACAGCAGGCACCCCAGATGCTGTTGGTACAGTTGGAGTCCTGCGGGCGACAGAGGTTTGTTGTCCGGTTTGTAGTTGGAAATGTGCGAGTGAAATGTTGAAGCGTTCTCCCAGCTGCTCTTCGTACTTGGAGGCTGACAGATGAATTGCTTCTGGCGCGTAGGTGATGTTCAGCCCAAAAAACTGTGTGACGTTGTGATTGATGGTAATGACAACGCGCTGCGCCAGGTTCTCCTCGAACTGATTAAGGAGCTTGTTACAGGTGCCAGTGTACAGCAGGTCGTCGACGTAGACGGTCAGAAGAATGTAGTCGCCGTTGAAGTGAAGGCGGTGCATTCCCGGGTCGTGTGGCAGCTGTCTGAAGTCGATCTTCAGGAGAATTTTGTGCAGATGCTGCTGCCAGAGGCACAGCGCCTGTTTAATCCCGTAGAGGGATTTCTTCAGTTGACAGACCCTTGGGTATCCTTCTCCGTAGGTGTGTGGCTGCTCCACGAAGATGGTTGCATCCACCAGCGCGTACAAAAACGTGTTTTTGACGTCCATCTACCGCAGTGGCAAATGCTTAGCGGCGGCAACGGCGAGTAGAATCCTGACAGAGTTGTGACGGCTGACAGGAGCGAAGGTTTGATCAAAATCAATGCCGTGGCACTGGACGTATCCGCGTATGATCCATCGTGACGTGAAGCGCTCGATAGTTCCGAGCATTGGTTTTCAGGCGAATAACCCATTTTTCGCTTAGCACCCTCCTCCCCTTCACTGCTGCATGATCGACCAGGACCCATGTGTCGCGTGATTTTAGCGCCTTCAGCTCTGTCAGATTTATATGACATAGCTGCTGTAGGCTATAGTGGGGTAGCACATATGGGGTACAGTTTTTCTAGGGTTTGCACTTGTACCCAACTTTCCCTTAGTCAATCTCATTCCTCGTTATTTCACATGGTATAGAGCGGGTTCCCTCGTGGGAACGCTTCCTAGGGCCCACCAATCGAAAAAAAAAATTCCTGCCCGGAGCGCGCTTCGCTCCTGCCCGAGTCGCGCCCTGCGTGCCCTCCCTACCATCGCGCCCTCTCTAGGCCCCTTACGGCCCCTTCGCATCGCCCTTAGCGGCCCCTCTGACGGCCCCTCCTGCCGCCCTTACGGCCCCTCGCGCCGCCCTTCCGGCCCCTCGCGCCGCCCTTACGGCCCCCTACGGCCCGTTGCCGCCCTTCGCGGCCCCTCGCGCCGCCCTTCACGGCCCGTCGCCGCCCTCCGCGGCCACTCGCGGCCCCTTCACGGCCGGTCGCCGCCCTCCACGGCCCCCCCTCGTGCCGCCCTTCTCGGCCCGTCCGCCACCCTTCGCGGCCTCTCTCGGCCCCCCGTCGCCGCCTCTACAGCAGCAGCAGCTGCAGTCGCTACAGCGACCGCGGCCGCAGTCCCAGCAGCAGCAGCACCCGCCGCCACTGCAACCGCGGCCGCCGCTGTCCCTGCAGGAGCGGCCGCAGCCGGCCCTGCAGCAGCAACTGCCGCCGCCGCCGTCCTGTGAGCAGCAGCCGTCGCTGTCCCCTGCAGCAGCCGAGCCGCCCGAGCCGCCGAACCGCCCGAGCCGCCGAGCCGCCCGAGCCGCCCGAGCCGCCCGAGCCACCGAACCGCCCGAGCCGCCGAGCCGCCCGAGCCGCCAGAGCCGCCCGAGCCGCCCGAGCCGCCCGAGCCGCCGGGCCACCCGAGCCGCCGAGTCGCTGAGCTGCCGACCTGCTGGTGCTGCCGAGCCGCCGAGCCGCCGAGCCGTCCGAGCCGCCCTGTCCTCTACACTCGGTCCGTCTCGCCTGCCCGGTAAGAGCAGCACCTCTACTACTGCGCTGCCCTTAGCCTACTGCTCGTGCTGCTAGTCTACTGCTGTCATGGCTACCCCCAGTGTCCTCGCTTTTGACGCTGAGGGTCGGGCCATTGACTTTGACGTCTGGGTAGATGACCTGCAGCTTTTCCTACAGTGCGATAGGGCAGACGGTCTCTCCCTCTTTGATCTCACTTCTGGTGCCTCTCCTGCCCCCGCTGCTGATGCTGACGCCACTGTTCACTCACAGTTGGCCACACGCGATGGTGCTGCACGTCTTGCTGTGCGTCGCCACTTGCCTACCTCTGAGCGTGCACACTTTAGCCTGTACAAGAGTGCTAGGACCTTGTACGACGCTGTAGTTGCACGCTACTCTTCCCCTGCCACTGCTGCACTTAGCCGCCTCATCCTGCCGTACCTCTTCCCTGACCTCGCAGCTTTTCCCACAGTCGCTGACCTCATTACGCACCTTCGCACTAGTGACATTCGCTACCGCGCTGCCCTTCCCTCTGAGTTCTGCGCCAAGAACCCCCCCCCCTATGTACATCACCCTCTACTACATAGTCACCCGCCTCCCTGACACCCTTCGCCCGGTCAGGGACCACTTTCTCTCTGTTTGCCCCACCACCCTCACCGTTGACCTCCTCGAGGAGCGCCTCCTAGCAGCAGAGAAGAGCATAGTCGCTGTAGGAGCCTCTCGTGGTGACCCGCGCGCCCCTGTCTTTGAGGGGTGCTCCCCCTCTCCTCTCTTGCCCTCTGTTGCCTCTGCTGCTGCGGTCGACCTCGTTGGTCTTGAGTCGGTCGGTGCGGCGTCTACCCCTAGTGGGAAACGCCGCCCTGGCAAGGGCAAGGGGGGCAGGGGCGCTGGAGGAGCTAGCGGGGGCGGTGGAGGCAGCGGTGGAGGCGGCGGTGGGAATGGGGGTGGCGGTGGGGGTGGTGGCGGGGGTGGAGGTGTCGGTGGCGGCAGTGGAGGCGGAGGCGGAGGCGGCTGTGGCGGTGGGAGCGGAGGTGGTGGAGGTGGCGGCGGTGGAGGAGGCGGCGGCGGAGGAGGTGGAGCTGGTCGGGGTGGCGCTGCGCAGAGGGTTGGCTCCGGTGGTGGTCAGCGCCAGCAGCAGCAGCAGCAGCAGCGCACTCGGGACATCCCCCCCCCTCAGCAGCTCCGTGAGTGGTACGCTGCACGCCAGCGGGGTTGGGGTACTGGTCCGTGCACCTACGTCCTACGCACCGGCGACCGCGCGGGTGAGCAGTGCGGGGGTGCGCACTCCACCCAGCGCTGCTTTGGCCGCCTGACGGACGCTTGGCGTCACCAGTTCCCTGAGGCCACTGAGATCCCTCGCTGGGGCGAGCTGTCTAGGGCGGGAGTAGCTATCTTTGACCTTGACTTTGATGCTATTCTTGCTGCCATGTATGCTGTGACTATTAGTGATGAGGGTGACTGTTACCGGTGTTTTCCGCCCGACCCGGGCATTGAGACTGCTGCTCTAGGTACTGGTGAGGCTGCTGCTCTAGGTGCTAGCGAGGCTGCTGCTCTAGGTGCTAGTGCGTCTGCTTCCTCAGGTGCTGGTGAGTCTGCTCTCTCAGGTTCTGCGTCGGCTTCGGCCTCCCACACCTTCACCCTTGACTCGGGGGCTTCTCGCTCCTTCTTTCGAGACCGCACCACACTCACGCCGCTTGGTCGGCCAGTTGCAGTCTCTCTGGCAGACCCCTCTGGGGGTCCTGTCCTTGCTCACTTCTCCACTGTCCTCCCGTGTCCGGCGGCCCCCTCTGGCACCCTGTCTGGTCTTTACCTCCCCTCGTTCTCTACGAACTTGGTGAGTGGTGCTGACCTACAGGATGCGGCGGTTCACCAGTTCACTCCTGCGAGCCAGCGGGTGACCCACTGCACGGACGCTCGGACAAGCCGACACCTGGCCACGTTTACCCGTCGGCCGGGGTCGAGCTTGTACACACTGACCACTGCGTCTCCTCCAGTCACTGCGTCTGGTCAGGTAGCTGCGTCGGGTCAGGTGTTTGCTGCGGCGTCCAGGTCTGGTCCTGAGTCTGCCCCCTGCTCGTGTCGCCTCCTGTCTCACGAGACTCTCCTCTGGCACCACCGCCTTGGTCAGCCCTCCCTGCTTCGTCTCCGAGACATGGCCTCCCGTGTCCTTGTCTCTGGTCTTCCCCGGTCCCTCCCTCCCTTTCCTCCGGGGCCTGGCCCTACCTGCGTCCCTTGTGTCGAGGGGCGGCAGCGGGCTGCCCCTCACTCCTCGAAGTTTCCTCCGACAGAGGCCCCGCTGCAGACGCTTCACATGGACGTGTGGGGCCCAGCCAGCGTCCGTGGACAGGGTCACGAGCGCTACTTCCTGCTGGTGTTGATCGACTGGATCCGCGCAGCTCGTCTCCAGCTCAGGCAGAGCTTCGGCTCGGACTTTCCTGTTTTGCGTCTGCACTCTGACAGAGGCGGAGAGTTCTCCTCTGGCCTTCTGCGAGCCTACTGTCGTGCACGGGGCATCCGCCAGACCTTCACGCTTCCGGACTCTCCACAGCAAAATGGGATTGCTGAGCGCCGCATTGGCATGGTCATGGACGTCGCCCGTACGTCCATGATGCATGCGGCTGCCCCCCATTTTCTGTGGCCGTTTGCGGTTCGGTACGCGGCGCATCAGATCAACCTTCACCCCAGGGTCTCCATGCCGGAGACCTCCCCAGCTTTGCTGTGGACGGGGAAGGTTGGCGATGCGTCTGCGTTCCGTGTCTGGGGATCTCGGGCGTTTGTCCGCGACTTGTCTGCGGACAAGCTGTCCCCTCGTGCTGCTCCTTGCGTCTTCCTTGGCTTCCCCCCTGACGCGCCAGGGTGGCAGTTCTACCACCCCACCTCTCGCCGTGTTCTGTCCTCCCAGGACGTCACGTTTGACGAGTCGGTCCCCTACTACCGCCTCTTCCCCTACCGCACTCCGTCCCTCCCCCCGCCACCGCTCTTCCTTGTGCCAGGTCCCCCCCCGGTAGACCCCCTTCCCCCTCAGGGTCCTGCCCCTTCAGGTGTGTCCCAGGTAGACGCAGTCGAGCCTGTCGAGGTTGCTGGTGACTCTGGTGCTGCTGAGGGTGCTGAGCCTGGGGGTGATGACTCTGGGGGTGCTGAGCGTGTGGGTGCTACGCCTGGGGGTGCTGAGCCTGCGGGTGCTACGACTGGGGGTGCTGAGCCTGGGGGTGCTACGCCTGGGGGTGCTGAGCTTGGGGGTGCTACGCCTGGAGGTGCTGAGCCTGGGGGTGCGGAGCCTGAGGGAGCTGGGCCCGCTCGCGTGGCGTCTGGCGGTACTGTGCCTGGAGGTTCTCCGGGTGCTTCGTCTCGGCGGGAGCCACTCTCTCCACAGGAGCTGCGCGAGTGGTTTGCCCGGCGGTGGAGGCGTACAGCTGGAGCTGGAGGTTCTTCGGCTGCTGAGGGTGCTGGTGCCGCGGGTCCCGGAGGTGCTCGTACTGGGAGTACTGGAGCTGCTGGGCCTGCGGGTACTACTGGAGCTGGTGCCACTGCGTCTTCTCGTGGTCCGACTGGAGCTGGAGCTACTGAGGGTGTTGGCGCTGAGGCTACTGCTGTCGGTCCTGGAGGCGGTCCTGCTGGGGGTGCTACTGGTGCTGCTGGAGGTACTGGAGCTGGAGGTGCTGCTGGCGCTGGTGCTACCACTGGGGGTACTGGTGCTGTCCCTGCTGTGTCTTGAGTCGCTGCGCGGCCTCGACCGTACTTCGTTCCACTCCTTCAGCAGGTTCTTGGTCTCCCGCCTTCTACTGTTCCTCCTCCTCCCTTAGAGTGTCCACAGCCTGTCCCGTCACAGTTACAGTTACAGCCGGCCTCCCCACTGCCTGCTCCTTCTCCCTACACTGGTCCTACTGGAGGTCTTGCTGAGCGTCGTGAGCCTGCGTCTCGCCCTGCGTCGCCTGTCCGTGCTGCTCGCACTAGTGGTCGTGGTTTGGGTCAGCGTCCTCCTCCTGTCCCTGGCACGCACCGGATGTCTCTGCGTCCGTCCACTGCTCCTATGCGTTCCCCTTTGCCTTCTCCTCCTAAGTCCTCTCTTCCTGCTCTTCCCGACCCGGAGTCGGACTCTCTTCGTGCTGCCAGTCCTACTGTCACGCGTCTCCTTGCTACTGTTGTCACTGACCCTTCCTTTGAGTCCACTGCTGCGTCTGCCCTAGTTACTGAGCTCGTCGACTTTGCTGCTCGATGTCGTCTAGACTACGCTGCTAGTCTTGTTGTTGAGTCTGAGTCTGTCTGTCCTCCGTCCGTCGGGGGTGAGTGTGCCCTTGGCACGGACGTCCTTGAGGACAGGCAGGAGGAGTTCCAGTGTTTGGCTGCTGCTTCACCTCATCTCGTGTCCGTACTGCTTACCCCTGAGGGAGACCCGGATGCACTTGACATCCCGACTCCGCGCTCCTACGCGGAGGCGATAGAGGGTCCCTACTCCTCTCAGTGGCAGGCAGCTATGGACGCAGAGATGGCTTCCTGGAAGTCCACAGGCACCTACGTTGACGAGGTTCCCCCACCTGGGGCGAACATCGTCAGTGGCATGTGGATTTTCAGGGTGAAGCGGCCGCCGGGTTCTCCGCCTGTCTTCAAGGCGCGTTACGTGGCTCGTGGCTTCAGTCAGCGGCAGGGAGTTGACTACTTTCAGACCTTCTCTCCCACCCCGAAGATGACCACTCTTCGGGTACTGCTGCACATAGCTGCTCACCGTGACTACGAGCTGCACTCTCTTGACTTCAGCACTGCTTTCTTGCAGGGCAGCCTGCACGAGGAGATCTGGCTGCGTCGCCCACCTGGCTTCACTGGGTCTTTTCCTCCTGGCACCCAGTGGAGCCTCCGGCGGCCAGTCTACGGTCTCTGCCAGGCACCGCGTGAGTGGCACGACACACTGAGGACTACACTTGCGGCTCTTGGGTTTGCTCCCTCTACTGCTGACCCGTCGATGTTTCTGCGCACCGACACTTCTTTGCCGCCGTTCTACATCCTCGTGTACGTCGACGACTTGGTCTTTGCCACAGCTGACACTGCTGGACTCGCCCACGTGAAGTCCGAGCTGCAGAAGAGACACACGTGCACAGACCTGGGTGAACTGCGCAGCTACCTTGGCTTGCAGATCACCCGGGACAGAGCACGCCGCACCATTACCCTGACTCAGTCACACATGGTGCAGCAGGTCCTTCAGCGCTTCGGCTTCACGTACTCCTCGCCTCAGGCCACTCCTCTGCCTACTGTTATAGTCACAATAGGCTTGAATGTGCCTAAAACGAAAGATAGAGAGCACAGATGGATTTCTGCACAGCGGCTTCAAACGTTGATAGCGTTCTGCTCACAGCTGCAAATGACTTGATTCAAATTGGATCTGGAGCGTCTTCACGTCGTCTACAATTAGCAATTTAGATTGCACGATTTGATAAAGAATTGACGATACACCGTCGGTTTGAACGAACGGTACTATGGCAGCCACTATAGTCTTAGAACACAAGATAGGAAGAGTTACGAGTTGGGAATGACTCCCAGCTCCTACAAACCCCAAGAGCCGAGGTACAGTGATGTGGAACAGTGCCACACTGTCCCCAACCACGAAGGGTCTCGAAACTACCCTTCACTAGGGCCTACACCAAGTGAAATGTTACACTACACAAAGTAATGTAAATATCTTCAATATCTTGAGGTGTACCCTTTTTTGGCGAGCTTCGAAATCACTTGAGGCTTGACACCAAGGCTCGGGCTCTTCATCACAAACTCATCCTTGAGTTCTTGATGGGTCTGCTGCACACACCTGCGACACGCCGAACGTTCGACACAGGACAAAATAGAAACCGCGCACGACAAAATAGAAACCGCGCGCGAGACACAAACGACCGCGTAATACGCGTCTAGCGATAACTCGCTATTGACTCGACACACACACTCGACATCATGACTCAACATTCACACACAATTATAAGCATGAAATCTATATTATCCCATGCCCTCATACCATTCCATACACACACACATTCACGCACACGGACAACAAGCCGAGTGCAAACCGTAGGGTTGCACCAACAAACTCCCCCTCGGATTGTTGGCCTTAGGATATGTTGCTCTCTCAGTTCAGAGCCATCCCAGCCAGCTTGCAACACTTCCAATGCTGCTGCTCCACCAGCCTCTTGGTCATCATGTCAGCCGGCTGCCCCGTGGTCTTCACGTAGCGCAACTCAACTTCACCCGCGGTTACCATGCTCCTCGTCCAATGCCACTTCACCCTCGTCTTCTCCAACTATAAGTGCCGCTCCGGCCAAGGCTGACTTGGCTGGCTTTCCGAGTGCCTCATAGGTCAGCCTATTTGGGGCTTGGATTCTCCTTTTGCCCCTTCCTTCTTCCTCAGCTGCAGGGACATGAAGGCCTTGGCGTTGCTGCGGGGTGACTCGGATCCGTGGAGCACTCGTAGTGCGAGAAGGAAGTGTCGGTGCACGCTCGCTCACTTGCTGAACCTCCTCCTCTTCTTCCTCTGCATCCTTGGCCTCCTCTCCCCCATTCACAAGGGAAGATTGCCTTGTGGTGGTGCTGCCGCTGCTCAGCTCCAAGGGCAGCTCCACATGCTCCAAACCGGAACTCTTCACGTCCCCCAACCGCACGCCTATCTTCGCCTCATTCTCCGCCTTCCAATCCTTGTACATCAGATTCTCCATGAATTTGCAGTCCCTGCTCACCAAGAATTTCTTGGTGAATGGGTCCCAAAGAAGCCACCCCTTGCTGTTTTGAGCCATGCCCAAGTGCACAGCCCATATCGCCTTGGCACCGAGCTTGTTGTGCCGAAGATGCTTAGGCACGAGCGCCATGCACATGCACCCGAACACCCGAAGCATATCCACCTTTGGCTTCCTTCCAATCCACTCCACATAGGGCACCCATTTGTCTGCTCCCACATGAGTCAAAGCTCTGTTCTTGGCCACACATGCACTCCGCACCGCATCAGGCCAGAAATATTCGGGTAGCCCGGCTTCAATGAGCAACCCGCGCGCCGTCTCCGTGATTGTCCGGTTCGCTCGCTCAGCGATGCCGTTCATTGCAGGGGAGTATGGCATGGTAAGGGAGTGCCTTATGCCATTCTTCTTCAGCCACAATCCAAACTCCTTGCTCAAGAACTCTCCCCCTCGATCGGTGCGGATTGCCTTCACTAGCCGGTCTTGTTGCCGCTCCACCATCGGCAACCAATCGGTCTTCACCGTTTCAGCCACGTCACTCTTCTTGGACAGCACGTACACCCAAGTCATGCGAGTGTAGACGTCCACAATGGTGAGAAAGTACTCAGCTCCAGCAGCTCCAAGCTTCAAGGGGCCCACCACGTCCATCACCACCTCATCAAGTGGTGCCTTAGCCGTTGCCTCCGAACTAGAGAACGGGAAACGTGTGAACTTGGCTTGCATGCACGTCGGGCAGCCAAGTACCTCATCGGGCTCCCCCTTCACACGTATGCCAGCAACCATCTCATTCTTCACTAGCTGCTGCAAGATGGGCAGGGCCACATGCCCCATGCGCCGATGCAAGGTGAGCCAATCACACTCCCCCGTAGCCGAAGTTGGATTGGAGAATGCCGCGCTCGCAATAGCGCCCCACATACTCTCTCCGTAGTCCTCCTCTGCTGCTGCCTCTGGGTTCTCCTCACCCTTTTGCTGCTCCTTGGTTGCTGCACCACTCTCCTTAGGTTCACTGAACTTGCTGGTCCCTCCAGGTTTGCTCTTCTTGAGCTCATTCTCCTTAGCGCGACCGTTCGCGCCATCGTCGCTACCGACCGCTCCATCCTTGGTGCTGATGCTTGCTGCCACTTGCCTCTCCTTAGGCATAGGGACCACTGGGATCTGCCACATCTCGTTGTAGACATCCCTGTCCTCATGAAGGTCCCAAAGAATTCGATCGCCAAGCCTTGCGGTGTAGGTCTTGGCTCCCTTCGAGTTCGTGTCCATGCCGGCCTTTGCCAACCGCCGCACGGAAATCAGGTTTGCAGCAAGGCTGGGCACCCAAAGCACGTTCTTGAGGCCCACCATCTTCCCATCAGCACCCTTGAACATGGCCTTGCCCATGCCTTTCACCTCTGCTCGCTGCCCCAAAGCCGATGTGACATGCTTCACCGGTGACGGCTCGAGTTCGGTGAGCAAGTCCGGGCGAGGTGTCATGCTATAGGTAGCGCCACTATCAATCACCCAATAGTCCAGGGGGTGTAGGGTCACCTTCCCCACAGCTGCTGGCTCCTCAAAGCCTTCATCCTTCTCTGGACCAGCCGGTACTTGCGTCGACACGAAGTAGAATAGACCCGGGTATCGATCGTCGCTCGGGTCCTTGTCGTTGTCTCCGCTCTTCATGTTTGCAGCTCCGCCACCGCGACCGCCACGGCCTCCACGGCCTCGTCCTCTCCCTCCTCCTGCTCCTCTACCCTCTTGGCCTTGAGCAGGGGTCCATCCATCAGGGAGTTTGTAGCAGTCGCGCCACATGTGTCCGCTCTTGTGGCAATAGTGACACTCGCCGTCGAATCGGCCGCGACCGCGTCCGTAGCTCTTGTCGTCGCTGCCGTAACCGCCACTCCTGCGGCCTCCGCCGAAGTTGCTGCCACCAAACCTTCCTCCCCCTCGTCCTCTGCCTCTTCCTCGACCATATCCACGGCCGATGCTCGCTGCCCCAGCGCCATCCGCACTCGCCAACTCACGGCGGCGGAAATCCTCTTGAAGGATAGCTCGCTTCACGTCTTCAACCGAGAGGCGGGGCAAGTCGCGATTAAGGTTGATGATGAGCGAGGACCATGACTCTGGGAGTAAGGCCAGCAACTTGGTCTTCTTTTGGAGCTCACTGTGGTTCAAATCAGCTCCCTCAAGCCGCGTCAACAAGTCGAAGAATTTCTGCACCCCTTCTTCAACCGCTTCGTCTTCTTCAATTCGTAGTGCCGCCATTTGCCGTTCCAACACCACCGCTACCGCCGCTGTTGCAGGAGCATGTACACCCTTGAGAGCAGCCCATGCCTTTGGTCCTTTCTCTGGTTCACGCTGGAATGGCTTGATGTGACGGATCTGACTGCTCCCCAACGCTTGCCCAAGTAAGAGATAGCCTTGTGCGCTCTTCCGCACCCACGGGCTCTTCTCCGGGTCGTTCTCGGGGCGCTTCTCCGTTCCTTCCATCACCTCCAGCAGGTCATAGTGGTCAAAGATGTTCTCCATCTTGAAGGACCATTCAGCAAAGTTGTCACCGTTGAACTTGTCAAGCCCAAACACCCTAGGCTCATCCCTAGGTGGGCCAAGACTTGGTTGCATGGGCGCCATGGCTGAATCACGGGGTTGGCCTTGAGCTTGAGCTTCTCCACTGCCACCAGCAACTCTGCCACCCCTTTCCTCAGGTCCATCCATTGTCGAAACTGCTCCAAGGGGCTCTGATACCACTTGTTATAGTCACAATAGGCTTGAATGTGCCTAAAACGAAAGATAGAGAGCACAGACGGATTTCTGCACAGCGGCTTCAAACGTTGATAGCGTTCTGCTCACAGCTGCAAATGACTTGATTCAAATTGGATCTGGAGCGTCTTCACGTCGTCTACAATTAGCAATTTAGATTGCACGATTTGATAAAGAATTGACGATACAGCGTCGGTTTGAACGAACGGTACTATGGCAGCCACTATAGTCTTAGAACACAAGATAGGAAGAGTTACGAGTTGGGAATGACTCCCAGCTCCTACAAACCCCAAGAGCCGAGGTACAGTGATGTGGAACAGTGCCACACTGTCCCCAACCACGAAGGGTCTCGAAACTACCCTTCACTAGGGCCTACACCAAGTGAAATGTTACACTACACAAAGTAATGTAAATATCTTCAATATCTTGAGGTGTACCCTTTTTTGGCGAGCTTCGAAATCACTTGAGGCTTGACACCAAGGCTCGGGCTCTTCATCACAAACTCATCCTTGAGTTCTTGATGGGTCTGCTGCACACACCTGCGACACGCCGAACGTTCGACACAGGACAAAATAGAAACCGCGCACGACAAAATAGAAACCGCGCGCGAGACACAAACGACCGCGTAATACGCGTCTAGCGATAACTCGCTATTGACTCGACACACACACTCGACATCATGACTCAACATTCACACACAATTATAAGCATGAAATCTATATTATCCCATGCCCTCATACCATTCCATACACACACACATTCACGCACACGGACAACAAGCCGAGTGCAAACCGTAGGGTTGCACCAACACCTACTCGCCACTCGCTCTCAGCTCTGCCTTCGGATGAGTCCGTAGAGTCGAGTGGCCCGTACCCAGAGCTTGTTGGCTGCCTCATGTACCTGATGACCTGCACTCGACCTGACCTTGCATACCCTCTTAGCATTCTCGCACGCTATGTTGCTCCTGGGAGACACAGACCGGAGCACATGGCTGCAGCGAAGAGGGTGTTGCGCTACTTGTGCAGTACGTCGGGCATGGGGCTTGTGCTTGGAGGGCAGAGTCCAGTGGTCCTCACTGGGCACGCAGACGCTTCTTGGGCTGACGACCAGGCTACGCAGCGGTCGTCACAGGGTTACACCTTCAGCCTTGGTTCCGGCTCTGTTTCGTGGCAGGCTACCCGCTCGTCCTCTGTTCTCGGCTCCAGTTGTGAGGCTGAGATCTACGCAGGAGCCATGGCTGCACAGGAGCTTCGCTGGCTCACCTACCTGCTGACTGACCTCGGAGAGCCGCCTCGTTCTCCTCCAGTGCTGTACGTAGACAACAAGGCCATGCTGGCCTTGTGTCGGGAGCAGAGACTGGAGCACAGAACGAAGCACATTGCTCTTCGCTACTTCCTTGCTCGTGAGCTACAGCAGCGTGGTCAGCTGCGTCTTGCGTACGTGGCCTCTCAGGCCAACACTGCTGATATCTTCACCAAGGCACTTGCGCCTTGTGATCATCAGCGCTTCTGTACTCAGCTTGGTCTTGTGCCTGCCTTGCCTCACTTGCTCACCCCTTGACCTTGTTTGTACTGTTACATATATATATACTCCTGCTCTTGCTTGTCTAGCCTTATATATATATGTAATCCTGCATGTGAACTGGCCTTCTGGCCTTGAACTTGTGCTCGGAATGTGTGGTGACTTTGTGATCCACCCTGAGCTTGCCTTGCTTTGCTTGACTGGTCTTGTGACCCCTTGTTCTCCCCCACTTTGCCTATGGGGGTGTGTCAGATTTATATGACATAGCTGCTGTAGGCTTTAGTGGGGTAGCACATATGGGGTACAGTTTTTCTAGGGTTTGCACTTGTACCCAACTTTCCCTTAGTCAATCTCATTCCTCGTTATTTCACAAGCTCCGCATCCATGGCGGCACGCCACTCCTTGGCGTGTGGGCCGGTTAAGTCCTGGCGTGGATTCTTGGGCTCGACGTCGCGGGTGAGAGTAGTGACTGACGTGTGTACGCCGAGAAGCTGTAGGTGGACACATTGGTTGTGACTGTGGTATCTGTGGTGGTCACTTCCACCACATCGTCATCGTCACTCTTGTGGGCACGTGAGGAAGTGCTTGGCTCAGCTTGGCGTCGTGATGGTCTTGGCGTAGGAGCGTCGTCGTTGTCATCATCGTCGTCGTCATCATTGCGAGGGCGATGCTGCCTTATCTTCCGGAGATGCAAAACCGCGCCCGCTGTCGGCGTAGGCGCGTGCGACGCTGCGGCGCTTGTCCTCGATCCACTGCTGCAAGGTGAGACGCTCGTAGAAGAGGATGTCGCGGGTAGGGACGATCTGGTTGGTGTCGATGTCGAGGATTAACCAGCCCTTGTACTCATGGCTGAGCCCCAGATGGACTCCCCAGCGCGCGCGATGAGCGAATTTGCCGGTTGTGGCCAAAGTCGGCCGATAATGCACCACACACCCCCTGACCCTCAGCATGGAGGGATCTCCCCTTGAGCCGGTCCACTTCATATGCGGGGAGAGATTGTCCCGGTTGGCTGTGGTGGAGAGAAGGTTGTGTAGGCAAACGGTGTGATTCATGGCGTACGGCCAGTACTTCTTGGGTAGGCCGGACTGGTTCATGAGGGCGCGCACTTTTGTCATGAGGGCGCGATTAACCCTTTCTGCAATGCCTTGCTGTTGGTGAGCGTAGGGGAGAGAGATCTGATGCTGGATTCCCTTCTCTGTGACAACGTTTTCCAGTTCGTTACTGCGAAACTCCTTGGAGCCATCGATCTGCCAGATTTTGAGCTTCTTTCCTGATTGCCGTTGCACGTGTGCCAGCCAGATGAAGATCTCAGGAGCCTTGGAGCGAGCGTCGACGTTGGCGATCCAGACGTGACGTGAGTAGGCGTCCACGAAGGTGAGTGTGTATTTTTCGCCGTTGATGCCGTTGAAAGTGAGCACGATGAAGTCGCTCTACACCTTCTGGAACTTCTTGTAGCGGTTGGTGCTGGACTCCTGGGAGGGGTAGGCTTGGTGAGTGAGGGCAGCCGTGGGACAAATGGTGTGTGGGGTGTTGTGAGGCTCCGTGCCGTCAGGGCGCAGTAGTGCTCCTCGAAGGGAAACTTTAGCACGGAGGCAATTGTTGAACGTCTGGCGCGAGGGATGACCAAGTCGTTGGTGCCAGAGATCGCTTCTGCGTCGATTTCAGAAGTACGCAGGTAACGTTCGTGGTACTTCGCCGTCTCTGCTTCTGTCTTGTTGGGAATTTGGAGTGCTGGTTCTTCTTATGCTGGTTCTACTTCGTTGTCCTGCTCCTCTATTTCTGCTTCTGCTTCTGCTGGTTCTGTCTCCCCTTCTGCAGGTGCCGCAGTGAGAAAGAGGGCAAGAAACTCACTATCCGGGATGATGTTGAGCGGAGTTCGGGTGCCTTCCGTGAAGCGGGCGAATGGATCTGGGCGGAAGATCGGTCCAAGTGAGTCGCGGGGCGGGGTTCCTGGTACGTTTCCCTCCTCAATCTCCGACCAGGGATTGTCCCAGCGATAAGGCGAGTGGGGTTATGAAGGAGGATTGCGCAGGGGACGACCGAGCGGAACGGCGACTCGTGGGGATGGTCTCTCAGCTGCCATCTCCCGTTCGACCGCCTCGAGTTCCTCTTGGGCGAGGTCGCGTTCCCGGTGTTCGGGTTGGATCCACGCGCCAGTTCCTCCTCCTTGGACGGTGCCCCATGCGCCGGTCGCGGATCCCCATGCAGCGCCTGAGGTGTCCCCATTGTCGTCGACTTCGTATCCCCAGCCACCACGCCGTACTGACTCTTTGTCCCATCCGGCCGCGACGTGTTCCTCGTTCAGTTTCTGTTTCTTCTTTGCCTTGGCCTCGTCTTCTTCTTCCTTAACGCTCAACTCTTCTTTTGCGTCAGAATCTTTCCATGCTGTCAATGAAGTTGCGGTAGACGTCGCGGGTGTAAGGTCACGGACGATTCTCTTTGTTGAAGGTCGTGATGTTTGCTTCCAGAACGAAGCGGAGAGTTTCTGAGCGCGGCGTTGGGCGCTCCTGCGGGAGTTGTCCGAATCTTTCGTTCTCCCCACCGAAGATGCGGTGAGTGGTGACAGCGAGCTCCATGTCTGTCATGTCTGTGGGCTCCGCCTCGGCGCTTTCCGCCTCCTGAAACGCCGCGTAGTCTTTTTCAACTTCCTTGGTGCGGCTTACCGTGGGTGTGAAGGAGGTGGTGCAGAGTCCGTCCGGACCGGGTTGGTGCAGGTTTATCTTACGAGTGTGAGGACTGTGGCGGATCCATGGCCGTCCGTCTGGGTGCTGCCAAGACTCTTTGTTCATGAACGAAAAGTCCAGGGGGATGAGGTCCACGAGCTCATCTGATGACGCTTGATAGTTGAGTATGTTGAAGTCGAGCATGTAGATGCCATTCATCGAGCGGGCTCTTCCGAGATATTTGTGCGACTAGGGGGGAGTGTACGGGGGAGCGTAAGTGAGGATGAGGTCACGTGTGTCTGGACCCGTGGCGAGCATGACTCAGAGTTGAAGCGAAGATCTGGCACTTAGAGCACGTCATTGAACACGGTGTGCGTGCTGCTGTCTCGTGCTTATAGCACCACAATGCCTTGCACATTTGCGCGCAGTTGCTCGTTGTTGGCGACGGTGACGTAGGTAGCGAGAGCGCGGTCACCAAGGTTGCTTTATAACTTCTGTGGAATGACGGATCATTATCCTCCTTCCATCCCACAGGGATGAAGCGCTGATGATCGTGCGGTGGACTTTCCCGCAGATGTATTGGCTGATGCCAGTCTTGCTCGTTCTCGTCGTACGTGTAGTAGTGATTTTCTGTGAAGAGGTTATTCCATCCTTCTTCAGGTCGAACGAGCTCGCTGTGGTGTTCCTCCTCTTCGTCTGGTTCAGCGGCTCGTGGGCGTCGTCTTGTCACCATGTTGGCGATCACGTTTCTGGGAACTCCCACTTGAGATCCTTGTGCTTGTTGTTGCTGTTGGTGTTGTGTAGGAGGACGGGTAGCTTGCTGCTGAGGCTGAAAATGACGAGCGTCTTGTCGGCCAACCCAATTGTTGTGGTGAGTGAAATTTGGGTGGCAATAGTTGGACCGGGACTTGCATCGGTCCGTTGAGTGTCCGAAGATTTTGCAATAATGGCGTCATGGCTGTCGTCGCTCTTCACAGTTGTCTGTGTATTAGGCGAGGCGCTCTCGGCGCGGTGCGGAGCTTGTCCTACTCGAATCCATGTCCTGCTGTTCAGTCAGGAGGGCGGCGCATAGCGCCGCTTCTGAGACAATTCCTCGTTGTCGGAGTAACGCTTTACAGGGCTTCCACTCAGGCCCGAGTCCTTGGAGGATGATGTTGACGAAGATCTCCTCCGAAATGGCACTTCCATGCTTCGTAATCTGGTCACGAATGTTTCGACAGCGGTTGATATATGTGTTTGCCTTTTCCCCATGTCCCATCTTGGTTTCCATGAGTTGTTGCAGGAGCCTGCTGAAGGCGAATGAGTCCTTTGGCTGATAAACATCAACGAGGTGCTTCCAGGCTTTCAGGGCTGGAGCGGTGCTCTCTTTGTAGGAGCGGATGCCGAGTTGTTCCGCAGGCGCTGTCGAAAGGTAAGCAGAAAGTTTAGAAGCAGAAAGAGAGAAGTTGCACTAGCAAGCAGTTGAGTACATATAGGAAACCCTAAGTTGGGCTGTACTCGCTATAGAGTACCCCACTGCAGGCTAGACAAATACAGCATTCTGACACACCCCCATAGCCAAAGTGGGGTGTAATCAGCACAACAAGCATGCATAGCAATAGTTCACAATGATAAGCAAAGCTAGAGGCTATCACAGAGGGCAAGTGAGGAGGAGGAGAGACTGTGGGGGCGAGAAGATGGGAGGCGACTGCTGAAGCTGCAGACACACAGGAGCTGCTGGCTCTGTGGCTACCGAAGCAAAGGCCCGGACTACAGGAGTAACTGGCTCTGCGGAGATTGTAGCCTCCTGACTGGAGCAACTGACCCACAGGCGACTGGCGACTACCGGAGATTGTAGCCTCCGGACTACTGGCGCTGCTGACGACACGACGGCTGCCTCCACTCAACCTCCCCCAGCTGCCCCACGCCCCTATCACACACCCCCTGCTGCACCCCTAGCTCCACTCCCACCACACCCCCCTTAAACCCTAAACCTTCGGCTCCCACACACCCACCCCCCTCAGCGGCAGCTGCAGCAGTGGGAGACGGAGGAGGAGGAGGAGCTGCAGGTTACCCACACCGTTCACCCCCATGCCCGCCACCCCCAAACCCTAACGCAGGCAGGAGCGCGGGAAGCAGCAGGGGCATGTTACGGAGGGAAAGGGAGGCGGCGGGGGGTCTCCTCGGCGCCACAAAGGAGCAGGGCGCGGGCCCCCCGAGGGCGCCACGGTGGCTGACGGGAGGGGGGGCCGCACGCGGGCTGCCCGGGCCGCGCGGGCCTGGCGCAGCCCGTACGGGCCGCGCGCGGGCAGTACGGGCCGCTCGCGGGCCTGGCGCAGCCCGTACGGGTCGTGCGCGGGCCTGGCGCAGCCCGTACGGGCCGCGCGCGGGCCTGGCGCAGGTTGCGCGGGCCGCGTCGGGCGACGGGGGGCGACGCGACGGTGGACAGGGGGCGACGCGCGGTTCGACAGGGCAGAAAACCGCCGCGCGCCTTGAGCGCGCGGCGGGAAGAAAAATTCGTTGCGCGCCCGGAGCGCGCGGCAGGTAGGAAACAGCACGCGCTCGGGGTGCGCTACAGGCAGTAGAGCAGCGGAAGCATCGGGTGGGGCCCACCCACAGGATCGACCCAGGAGGGTCGACCTGCTCTGATAGCATGTCGAAAGGTAAACAGAAAGTTTAGAAGCAGAAAGAGAGAAGTTGCACTAGCAAGCAGTTGAGTACATATAGGAAACCCTAAGTTGGGCTGTACTCGCTATAGAGTACCCCACTGCAGGCTAGACAAATACAGCATTCTGACAGGCGCCATATTGCATAGCAGCACACTGTACGCCATGAGGGACTCACTGTAGTACTGAGCCCTGGCGTCTTCGGTATCTTCCACCGGTTTATCGTAGGAGCCGTCGAAGTAATGGTAGATCTGCGCTGTCTGTAGGACGAGCTCAAGCTCGAAACTCCATGTATAAATGTCTTTGCCGTCAAATGCGGCAACGATCTTGATTTTTGAAACACTGAGAAAGCATGTTTGCGCAGAATTGATAGCTTCATCACTTGGACGGGGGGCGATTGTTGTTAAAGCTGCGGTCTACATACTAAGTGGTGTTTTTTGGGTGTATTTTTTATGCCAACCCTTTCGTGCGGCCTGATTGGAGAACGAAGTCAGCATGTTTCAGAAACACCGCAGCAGACGAACTCATACAGGAAACTCGAATCCAGCCCAATTTCGTGCTGACGGGTGGTTTGGAGGAGGGTCTGCGGAAGGGCGGGAAACAACCTGGGGAGTTCGGTTTTGTGCGGAAAGAACCCCAACCCCCTCTCTCCACCCCTCTCAACCGTTAACTTTGCAGGAAAGGGGGCCGAGTCCAAAAACTGGTCACCCTGTTTTCAAGTAATAATCTCAGCCCTCCCGCTCGGATTATGTAGGCCGCAGCTTTAATTTGACTGTGTCGAGGAAGAAGGTGTGCGCGGCGATATTACGGCTTTTCGTAGCCTGCTGTCCATGTTGAACTGGTTGGGAAGAGGTTTCCGCATCACCTTTGCACAGTTCTTGGAGATCTTTCTCCATAGCTGAGAGTCGCGAAAATAGCTGCTCGAGTACGGGGCTACGCCCAAGATATACGGTACCCATGATGGCGAATCTCGACAAACTGGTCCCACGGGCGCAGCAGTTAGCCGAAAGTTTACGAGCAGCCTAGACCCGAGCAACAGACGCCATTAAAAACAAAAAAAAAAAACAAAAAAACAGAAAAAACAAAACATAATCGCTAAGCGCAACGCCGATCGCCATAATCGCCCCATAACTTTTTAGCCCGACGACCTCGTATTCTCAATACCCATAACCTCCGCCTGCCTGTCACCCCTAAGCTACGCCCAAGATATTACAGGTCATTTCGTATCAGCCACATAATCACACCCACCTCCTCCTGCCCGCTGACTGGTACGTCAGCCCGTCATTCCACGTCAGCCCCATCCGCCCCTACGTCCCAACAAGTCAACTACCGCGTAGCCGCGCGTCAAGCATGACACACCCGCCAACCGAACCAATCATCAGGCCCGAAAAAAAATATTGAGCCACCGAGTTCGCGGCCCATATGGAGCATGCCGCATTGAGTTCCCAAATCGCTGGAAAGACGGCACACCCACCGAGGACAATAGGGCCCCCCTCGATAAAATTAAGAACCACCTCGTCCTCACCGAGTACCCGCGCAACCGAAATTTCCACGACGTATAGGTACTTTCGCAAAAGGGTCTCCCTTGAGGAAGGGGATAGTGTAAGGATAATTCATTACTTCGAGCCCTTGCTTACTGCGTACACGACTGTGAAGAAATGAGGAATGAATGAACTAGCAAGAAGGTGGGTACAAGTAGGAAACCTAGAAATGTTGTACCCTATAGTGTCTACCCCACTACAGCCTAGAGAGACCATAGCATGTAAGTTTGACACACCCCCATAGGCAAAGTGGGGGAGAACAAGAGGTCAGAAGACCAGCCAAGCAAAGCAAAGCAAAGCTCAGGGTGGATCACAACGTCACCACACATTCCGAGCACAAGTTCAAGGCCACAAGGCCGGTTCACATGCAAGATCATATATATAAAGGTAAACAAGCAAGTGCAGGTATAGAAAGATCACAGTACAAGTAAGGTCAAGAAGTGAGCAAGTGAGGCAAGGTAGGTACAAGACCTAACAGAGTACAGAAGCGCTGATGGTCACAAGGCGCAAGTGCCTTGGTGAAGATATCAGCAGTGTTGGCCTCAGAGGCCACGTAAGCAAGACGCAGCTGACCTCGCTGCTGCAGCTCACGAGCAAGGAAGTACAAGGCCAGCATAGCCTTGTTGTCTACGTACAGAACTGGAGGAGAACGAGGCGGCTCTCCTAGGTCAGTCAGCAGGTAGGTGAGCCAGCATAGCTCCTGTGCAGCCATGGCCCCGGCGTAGATCTCAGCCTCACAACTGGAGCCGAGAACAGAAGACGAGCGGGTAGACCGCCACGAAACAGAGCCGGAACCAAGGCTGAAGGTGTAACCCTGTGACGACCGCTGCGTAGCCTGGTCGTCAGCCCAAGAAGCGTCTGCGTGACCAGTGAGGACCACTGGACTCCGCCCTCCAAGCACAAGCCCCATGCCCGACGTACTGCACAAGTAGCGCAACACCCTCTTCGCTGCAGCCATGTGCTCTGGTCTGTGTCTCCCAGGAGCAACATCGCGTGCCAGAATGCTAAGACGGTATGCAAGGTCAGGTCGAGTGCAGGTCATCAGGTACATGAGGCAGCCAACAAGCTCTAGGTACGGGCCACTCGACTCTACGGACTCATCCGAAGGCAGAGCTGAGAGCGAGTGGCGAGACAGAGGAGTGGCCTGAGGCGAGGAGTACGTGAAGCCGAAGCGCTGAAGGACTTGCTGCACCATGTGTGACTGAGTCAGGGTAATGGTGCGCTGTGCTCTGTCCCGGGTGATCTGCAAGCCAAGGTAGCTGCGCAGTTCACCCAGGTCTGTGCACGTGTGTCTCTTCTGCAGCTCGGACTTCACGTGGGCGAGTCCAGCAGTGTCAGCTGTGGCAAAGACCAAGTCGTCGACGTACACGAGGATGTAGAACGGCGGCAAAGAAGTGTCGGTGCGCAGAAACAGCGACGGGTCGGCAGTAGAAGGAGCAAACTTAAGAGCCGCAAGTGTAGTCCTCAGTGTGTCGTGCCACTCACGAGGTGCCTGGCTGAGACCGTAGACTGGCCGCCGGAGGCTCCACTGGGTACCAGGAGGAAAAGACCCAGTGAAGCCAGGTGGGTGGCGCAGCCAGATCTCCTCGTGCAGGCTGCCCTGCAAGAAAGCAGTGCTGAAGTCAAGAGAGTGAAGCTCGTAGTCACGGTGAGCGGCTATGTGCAGCAGTACCCGAAGAGTGGTCATCTTCGGGGTGGGAGAGAAGGTCTGAAAGTAGTCAACTCCCTGCCGCTGACTGAAGCCACGAGCCACGTAGCGTGCCTTGAAGACAGGCGGAGAACCCGGCGGCCGCTTCACCCTGAAAATCCACATGCCACTGACGATGTTCGCCCCAGGAGGGGGAACCTCGTCGACGTAGGTGCCTGTGGACTTCCAAGAAGCCATCTCTGCATCCATGGCTGCCTGCCACTGAGAGGAGTAGGGACCCTCTATCGCCTCCGCGTAAGAGCGCGGAGTCGGGATGTCTGGTGCATCCGGGTCTCCCTCAGGGGCAAGCAGCATGGACACGAGATGACGTGAAGCAGCAGCAAAGCACTGGAACTCCTCCTGCCTGTCCTCAAGGACGTCCGTGCCAAGGGCACACTCACCCCCGACGGACGGAGGACAGACAGACCCAGACTCAGCGACAAGACTAGCAGCGTAGTCTAGGCGACAGCGAGCAGCGAAGTCGACAAGCTCAGAAACTAAGGCAGACGCAGCAGCGGACTCAAAGGAAGGGTCAGTGACGACAGTAGCAAGGAGACGCGTGACAGTAGGACTGGCAGCACGAAGGGAGTCCGACTCCAGGTCAGCAAGAACAGGAAGAGAGGACTCAGGAGGAGAAGGCAAAGGGGCATGCAGCGGAGCAGTGGAGGGACGCAGAGACATCCGGTGCGTGCCGGGGACAGGGGGAGGACGCGGACGCGAACCACGACCACTAGTGCGAGCAGCACGGACAGGCGACGCAGGACGAGACGCAGGCTCACGACGCTCAGCAAGACCTCCAGTAGGACCAGTGTAGGGAGAAGGAGGAGGCAGTGGGGAGGCTGGCTGTAACTGTGACTCAGACTGGACAGGCGGCGGACACTCTAAGAGAGGAGCAGGACTAGTAGAGGGCGGAAGACCAAGCACCTGCTCAAGGAGCGGAACGAAGTACGGCCGCGGCCGTGCAGCACCCCCAGAACCAACAGGAACAGCGCCAGCACCACGAACGGCAGCACCAGCTCCTGTAGCACCCCCAGCTCCAGTAGCGCCAGCAGCAGTAGCACCCCCAGCTCCAGCCGCGCCAGCAGCACCAACACCAGCACCCTCAGAAGCACCAGCACCAGCAGCACCTCCAGCGCCAACACCCCCAGCAGCTCCAGCTCCAGCCGGACCACCAGAAGACGCAGCGGGTCCAGCTCCAGCACCCTCAGTAGCACCGACGCCCGCAGCACCACCAGCTCCAGTACGAGAAGCACCCGCAGGCCCAGCAGCTCCAGTACTCCCAGTACGAGCACCTCCGGGACCCGCGGCACCAGCACCCTCAGCAGCAGCAGAACCTCCAGCACCCGCAGCACCTCCAGCTCCAGCAGCTCGCCTCCAGCGCCGGGCAAACCACTTACGCAGCTCCTGTGGAGAGAGTAGCTCCCGCCGGGACGAAGCACCCGAAGAACCTCCAGGCCCAGTACCGCCAGGCGCCACACGAGCAGGCCCAGTACCCTCAGACTCTGTTACGATAAGAATGAATTGATAGAAAATGTGAAGTACAACCCTAGATATAGCAAACCCTAATCATGCAAGTAAGTAGAAATGTAACACCTAGACTAACCTAAACAACACATATAAAATATATGTTGACACACCCCTATAGTCTAGGTGACGGAAGTCCTGTAGAAACAACAAGAGCAAGCAACGGTCACAAGACCAGTCTACAAGAACAAGACAAATCTCAGGGTGGAGCTCAAAGTCACCACACACTCCGAGAGCAAGCAAGGGGCCACAAGGCCAGTCCACATGCAGGTATATAGCAAATATAAAGAGATGCAAGAGTACAAGACATGCAGGACAAGGCATCTCTAAGCAAGCAAGTGAGGACGGGCAGGCACAAGGCCAAGCTGGGTGCAGAAACGCTGGTGGTCACAAGGCGGCAACGCCTTGGTGAAGATATCTGCCGTGTTGGCCTCAGAGACCACACGTCGAACGAGTGCCTGTCCACGCTGCTGCAACTCACGCAGAAGGAAGTAACGAAGCTGGATGTGCTTCGCCTTCCCAACCAGTCGGGGCTCCTCACACAACAGGACAGCAGACCTGTTGTCGGCGAACAAGACTGGGGGAGAGCGAGGCCGCTCACCAAGGTCAGTGAGAAGGAAAGACAGCCAGCGAAGCTCCTGAGCGGCCATGGCCGCAGCGTACACCTCTGCCTCACAGCTGGAACCGGCGAGGGACGACGCCCGAGTCGACCGCCACGAAACAGCACCTGCCCCGAGGCTAAAGGAGTACCTCTGTGTAGACCGACGCGTCTCCGCGTCGTCGGCCCACGACGAGTCCGAGTAACCTGTGAGTGTAACTGGCTGCTTCCCTCCAAGGACAAGTCCCATGCTTGATGTACTCGCCACATACTTCGCCACCCTCTTAGCGGCGTACCAGTGGGAAGGTCGGTGTCTCCCAGGCGCAACAAAGCGCGCAAAGACGCTAAGAGGGTAAGCTAGGTCTGGGCGAGTACAGGTCATCAGGTACATGAGACAACCCACCAGCTCAGGATATGGACCACTGGACTCAAATGACTCGTCCGAAGGTGGAGCCGTGAGCCCATGATCCACACCAAGAGGGGTGAGCTGTACCTTGGAGAACGGGAAGCGAAACCGCGTGAGGATCTGCTCGACCATATGCGACTGAGTCAGCGTAATGGTGCGAGCTGCCCTGTCCCTGGTGATCTGCAGGCCAAGGTAGTGCTGCAGCTCACCAAGGTCAGTGCAAGTGTGTCTCCTCTGCAGTTCCTCCTTCACGGAGGCCAGCGCGCGTCGGTCGGGAGTGGCGAACACTAGGTCGTCGACGTAGACCAGGACAAAGAACGGGGTCGAGCCACGGCGAACGAACAGTGACGGGTCAGCAGACGACGGAAAGAAGTCAAGAGCTGCAAGGGTCGAGCGAAGTGTGTCGTGCCACTCACGTGGGGCCTGACGCAGGCCGTAGACTGGTCGACGCAGCTGCCACTGGGTCCCAGGTGGGAAAGAGCCAGTGAAGCCAGGCGGGCGACGCAGCCAGATCTGCTCGTGCAGGCTCCCCTGAAGGAACGCGGTGGAAAAGTCCAAGGAGTGCAACTCGTAGTCGCGCTGGGCTGCAATATGCAGCAACACCCGAAGAGTACTCATCTTCGGGGTGGGAGCGAAGGTCTGGAAGAAGTCCACCCCCTCTCGCTGACTGAAGCCTCTCGCAACATAGCGCGCCTTGAACACAGGTGGTGATCCAGGCGGTCGCTTCACCTTGTAGAGCCATCGGCCACTGACGACATTCGTCCCAGGTGGTGGGACTGCGTCGACGTAAGTGCCTGTGGACCTATAAGATGCCATCTCTGCCTCCTCAGCTGCTATCCAGTACGAAGCCCAGGGTCCCGAGACCGCCTCGGCGTGAGTGCGAGGGATCGGGATGTCAAGGGCGTCTGGATCCCCCTCAGGGGCAAGCAGCATGGCGCAGAGATGAGGAACAGCGGCCGCAAGGAAACCAAGCTCGAACTGCCTGTCCTCTACGACCTCCAGGGGAAAGATAGGAGCACCCCCAGAGGACGGAGAATGTGCAGGGCCACTCACCAAGTGAGCGGCGTAGTCAAGGCGGTGGGAAGAGGCAAAGCCAGAGACAGTGGTAACAAGTGCTGAGACAGACGACAGAGGTGCAGTCGGGTGAGTGACCAACGCGGACAAAACACGGGAGACGACAGGACGGGAGGCACGGAGGTAGTCGGACAACAGGTCGTGAAGCACAGTGAGGGACGACTCAGGGGGCTGTGGAAGGACAGGAGGAGGTGGAACACGAGAGCGGAGAACACGGTGAAACGGACCGTCTGCACGGTAACGGGACCGACGGGGCTGTGGAGACACAGCACGACTGAGGGAAGGACGACGAGTCCACTGGGAGGAGGAAAGGGACTCAACTGGTGGAACAGGAGGGGACGGTAGGGGACCACGAACAAAGCGTGCAGGTGCTGGGTCGGGGAGGTCGCGTAGTCGCAGTCGCTGCTGCTCCGCCTCCTCTGGCGTCTGCTGCGATGGTACCGGCCCCTGCTGCTACTCCTGTGGCTCCGCCTCTGCCCTCTCCTGCTGCGGCTGCAGCTGTACCCGCTGCTGCGACCGGGACTCCTGCGCTACCCTCTCCTGCTGCTGCCGTGACTCCTCCTCTACTCTCTCCTGCTGCGTCTGTAACTGCACCTGCTGCTGCGGGTGGGACTCCTGCTCTACCCTCTCCTGGTGCGGCCGTGACTGCTCCTCTACTCTCTCCTGCTGTGTCTGTAACTGCACCTGCTGCTGCGGGCGGGACTCCTGCTCTACCCTCTCCTGGTGCGGCCGTGACTCCTCCTCTACCCTCTCCTGCTGCGGCTGCAGCTGCACCCGCTGCTGCGACCGGGACTCCTGCGCTACCCTCTCGTGCTGCTGCTGTGACTCCTCCTCTACTCTCTCCTGCTGCTGCTGCTGCTGCTGCTGCTGCTGCTGTGCCCTCTCAAATCGCTCACGCTCCTCCCTCTCCAACCGGAGGAGACACTGCTCACGGGTCAGGAAACGTACAGTGCGCGGTGTAGGCGCCACAGTGCCAGTGCCTCCAGCTCCAGCACCCCCAAAACCAGCACCTCCACCACCGACACCCCCGGGGCCTCCAGTACCTCCCGCAGGAACACCCCCAGGCTCCGCAGCAACCGACCGCAGAGAAGAAGGAGGAGGAAACTGCGGGACGGACGGGAAGCCAGGGGGTGAGGCAGGGCGAGGCCGCCGAGTCGAGGCTGCCGTGTCCTCCACAGGAGTGACCTCCACGCCCACAACCCCTGCACCCCCAGAGCCGACACCACCAGCTCCTGCATCCCCAGTACCCTCACCCTCCGCAACTGCACCTCCCGCACCCCCAGACACGACAGGGACTGGACGCTGCGGGGGTGAAGACTGCGGAGTGACGTGCGACACACCTGACGGGGCAGGACGCGAAGGGGGGGGGGCTACCGGGGCGACTGGTGGGGGCTCAAGGGTGAGGAACAGCGGGGGGGAAAAGGCCTCAGTACCTCGGTGGGGGCGACTCCTGTAGTAACAGACAGACTCGTCGAACGTGACGTCCTGCGAAGCGAAGAACTGGTAGGTGACCGGGTCGTAGAACACCCAGCCGGAGGCGTCCAAAGGGAAGCCAAGAAAGACGCAGGCACGAGTGCGCGGAGACAACTTGTTCGCGCCAGGGGCGCGAACGTGAGCCAGACAACCCCAGACGCGGAAGTCAGCTGCTACGCCCGGAGAACCTGTCCAAAGGGAGACCGGCGTCACCCTTGGCCGTGCGTCACTGGGCCACAGGTTCAGCTGGTGCGCGGCGTAGCGGACTGCCTGGGGCCACAAGAACTGGGGGGCACCGGCATGGCACATGGAGGTCCGGGCAACCTCCATGACCAGGCCGATGCGTCGCTCGGCTACCCCGTTCTGCTGCGGTGATGCTGGTAGCGTGTAAGACTGGATGATCCCCCGACCCTGACAGAACGTCTCCAGGCGAGTGGAAGAAAACTCACCACCACGGTCCGAGTGTAGGCGAAGCCCACACAGGCCCTGGGCGCCACCCCACGCTAGTAGCCACGGCTCGAGGACGGTAGGCACGTCGGCCTTCCGTCGCAAGGGGAAAACCGTGGTGTAGCGGGAGTAGTCGTCCACCACAATCAGGAAGTAGCGCTCCTGACGTGGGCCAAGGACCGGAGAGGGGCCCCAGACGTCCAAGTGCAGGGTCTCGAAGGGAGCCGTGGTGGGGGGGAACGAGGAGGAGTGAGGGGCAGCGCGCTGCCGACCCTCGACGCAAGGAGTGCACAGCGGCGCAGGCGAGCGGGGAAGCGGTGCAAGCGACCCTGCGAGACCTGAGACCAGACGGTAACGTGCCATCCTACTGAGACGCGGGAACGACGGGTGACCTAGACGGTGGTGCCAGAGGACCGACGGGTGGGTGAGGGACCGACAGTCACACGACACAGCAGCTACCTGACCTGACCTGACCTGACCCGACTCAGTGTGGTGGGACCCAGTGTGTAGTGAGTACAAACCAGATCCTGGCTCTCTGTGGAATGTGGCCAGGGGCGCCCCAGTGGCACCGACAGTGCAGGAGGCAACAGGCTCGTCCAGTGGGAAAGTAGTGACTACGCCTAGGTCGTGAAGGTGACTGACACCCACCAGGTTCCTAGAGAACGAGGGGGTGTAGTAACCTGTAAGAAAACCTGAGGGAGCCGCCGGACACGGAAGAGTGGTGGTGCTGCTACCAACTACACGTCCCACAGAGGGGTCAGCCAAGGCGACAGTGACTGGAGTGCGCAGTGGTGTGGGGTCGGTACAGTCGCGAAAGAAACAGCTGGACGCTCCAGAATCTAGGGTGAAGGAAAGCTGTGCAGTCTGTGGGGTCGCACCCGAACCAGCTACAAAGGCTAGTGCTAGACTAGTGGTAGCTGCAGCTTCTACACAAAGACCCTCAGAGGCGCTGGGACTGGAAACAACACACGCACCAAGACTGGAAACACAGGTCTCTACTCGTGCAGCCGGAAAGGGTCCTAGACCAGGCAGGTGAGACTCAACTGGTGCAGTAGTGCGCTGGCGAAGGCGCGAAGGCCAGTGCGGTGTAATAGCGTGAGGACCAAAACGCTCACGGTGGAGGTCGTCGAGTCGACGGTAGCAGCTGGACGCAGTGTGGTCAGGACTCCAGCAGGTAGTGCCAGCACCAGGGCCTGTCAGGGCCCGGTACCCGCAGGGGCCGACGTCTCGCCCACTGCTAGCTGAGCCACTGCTGGGGGCGCCACACTTTTGACCCGCAGGCCCCCACTGACGGGAGTGCTGCGGCTGGCCCTGCTGCTGTAGAACCCTAGTACATGCCATGTGAGCCTATGCTGCTGCTGGTTCTGCTGGGGGCAGCCTAAGCTGCTGCTGGTGCGCTGGGGGCAGCCTGTGTTGCTTCTGGTTCTGCTGAGAGGCAGCCTAGGCTGCTACTGGTTCTCCAGGGGGCAGCCAATGCTGCTGCTAGTGCGTTGGCAGTTGCCTAAGCTGCTGCTGGTGCGCTGGCGGTAGCCTAAGCTGCTGCTGGTGCGCTGGGGGCAGCCTATGCTGCTGCTGGTTCGCTGGGGGCAGCCTATGCTGCTGCTGCTGGTGCTCTGGCGGCAGCCTATGCTGCTGCTGGTTCGCTGGGGGCAGCCTATGCTGCTTCTGGCTCTGCTGGGGGCAGCCTTAGCTGCTACTGGTTTTGCTGGGGGCAGCCAATGCTGCTGCTGGTGCGCTGGTGGCAGCCTATGCTGCTGCTAGTGTGCTGGCGGCAGCCTATGCTGCTGCTGGTTCTGCTGGTTCTGCTGGTTTTGTTGGTTCTGCTGGTTCTGCTGGTTCTGCTGGTTCTGCTGGTTCTGCTGGTTCTGCTGGTTCTGCTGGTTCTGCTGGTTCTGCTGGTTCTGCTGGTTCAGCTGGTTCTGCTGGTTCTGCTGGTTCTGCTGGGGGCAGCCTACGTTGCTGCTGGTGCGCTGGGGGCAGCCTATGCTGCTGCTGGTGTAGCTGGCGGCAGTGTAATCGGCTGGGGCTACTGACGGCGGGTGTGGTAGATCGTGGGGAGGCAGGTTTGAGGTGGGGAAGCTGTTAAGGCAGCGGGCTACGGGTGAGGCGGCGGTTCTGTGCAGTTCTGTGCGGTTATGTGCAGTACTGTGCGGTTCTGTGAGGTTCAATGCGGTGGAGAGGACTGGGTGGGGCAGCTGATCCCGGGTGAGGTGCCTGGAACGGGTGGGGCAGCAGGTTTCCAGGTGGGGCGGCGGTTGTCAGGTCTGGGGCGGTGGTTTTCAGGTGGGGAAGCTGTTAAGGCGGCGGTTCTGTGCGGTTCTGTGCAGTTATGTGCAGTTCTGTGCGGTTCAATGCGGTGGAGAGGACTGGGTGGGGCGGCTGATCCCGGGTGAGGTGCCTGGAACGGGTGGGGCAGCAGGTTTCCAGGTGGGGCGGCGGTTGTCAGGTCTGGGGCGGCGGTTTTCAGGTGGGGAAGCAGTTAAGGCGGCGGTTCTGTGCGGTTCTGAGGGGGATTTCAGGTCTGGGGGCCGGTTACGACGGTGGGCTGCACGTGCGCGCGGCTACGACGTACTAGCGCGGAGCTGCGGGTGCGACTAAGGCTGCGCGCGCAGCTACGTGCGTTCGTCTGCTGCGCGCTAGAGGACTGGGGGGCAACACGCGGGGTAAAACGAGTGGGGCGCGGGGCTAAAAAAAAACGAGTGACGCTCGGCAAAAAACGGGTGGGGCGCAGGGCAGAAACGGGTGACGCGCGATGTCGACGGGGGGCGCGACCTACTCGGGCTCTACGGGGCAGGGCGCTTCGGGCTATGGGTCGCTACGAGGCGTGCGGGTGGTGGGCCCATAGACTATCGAGAGAAATTTCGCTGAAGGGAAAAATCGCCTAGGGGAAAAATCGCCTAAGGGAAACCTAGCTCTATACCATGTTACGATAAGAATGAATTGATAGAAAATGTGAAGTACAACCCTAGATATAGCAAACCCTAATCATGCAAGTAAGTAGAAATGTAACACCTAGACTAACCTAAACAACACATATAAAATATATGTTGACAGACTCCGCAACCCCAGACGCAGCACCCCCAGGCGCAGCACCCCCAGACGCAGAACCCCCAGGCGTAGCACCCCCAGGCTCAGCACCCCCAGAGTCAGCACCCACAGGCTCAGCACCCCCAGAGTCAGCACCCCCAGACCCAGCACCCGCAGGCTCAGCACCCCTAGCAGCACCAGAGTCAACAGCTACCTCGACAGGGTCGACTGCGTCTATCTGAGACACACCTGAGGGGGCAGGACCCTGAGGGGGGAGGGGGTCTACCGGAGGGGGACCTGGCGTAAGGAAGAGCGGCGGGGGGGGGAGGGACGCAGTGCGGTAGGGGAAGAGACGGTAGTAGGGAACCGACTCGTCAAACGTGACGTCCTGGGAGGACAGAACACGGCGCGAGGTGGGGTGGTAGAACTGCCAGCCCGGCGCGTCAGGGGGGAAGCCAAGGAAGACACAGGGAACAGCACGAGGGGACAGCTTGTCCGCAGACAAGTCGCGGACAAACGCCCGAGATCCCCAGACACGGAACGCAGACGCATCGCCAACCTTCCCCGTCCACAGCAAAGCAGGGGAGGTCTCCGGCATGGGGACTCGGGGCTGAAGGTTGATCTGATGCACTGCGTACCGAACCGCAAACGGCCACAGAAAATGGGGGGCAGCCGCATGGACCATGGACGTACGAGCGACGTCCATGATCATGCCAATGCGGCGCTCAGCAATCCCATTTTGCTGCGGAGAGTCCGGAAGCGTGAAGGTCTGGCGGATGCCCTGGCACGACAGAAGGCTCGCAGAAGGTCAGAGGAGAACTCTCCGCCTCTGTCGGACTGCAGACGCAGAACAGGAAAGTCCGAGCCGAAACTCTCTCTGAGCTGGAGACGAGCTGCGCGGATCCAGGAGATCAACACCTCAGTGACCTCACCCTTGCTGCGCAAGGGGAAGACTGCGGTGTAACGCGAGTAGTCGTCAACCACCAGCAGGAAGTAACGCTCGTGACCCTGTCCACGGACGCGGGCTGGGCCCCACACGTCCATGTGAAGCGTCTGCAGCGGAGCCTCTGTCGGAGGAAACTCGGAGGAGTGAGGAGCGGCGCGCTGCCGCCCCTCGACGCAGGGAACGCAGGTGGGGCCAGGCCCCGGAGGAAGAGAAGGGAGGGACCGGGGGAGACCCGAGACAAGGAAACGAGAGGCCATGCCTCGGAGACGAGGCAGGGAGGGGTGACCAAGGCGGTGGTGCCAGAGGAGAGTCTGGTGAGACAGGAGACGACACGAGCAGGGGGCAGACTCAGGACCAGACCTGGACGCTGCAGCAAACACCTGACTCGACGCAGCTACCTGAGGAGACTCAGTAGTCAGTGTGTACAGGCTCGACCCCGGCTGACGGGTAAACGTGGCCAAGTGTCGGCCCGTCCGAGCACACGTACAGTGGGTCACTCGCTGACGCGCAGGAGTGAACTGGTCAACCCCTGCGTCCTGTAGGTCAGCACCACTCACCAAGTTCGTAGAGAACGAGGGGAGGTAAAGACCTGACAGGGAGCCAGAAGGGGCCGCCGGACACGGTAAGACAGTGGAGAAGTGGGCAAGGACGGGACCCCCAGAGGGGTCTGCTAGGGAGACTGCAACCGGCCGACTAAGCGGCGTGAGTGTGGTGCGGTCTCGAAAGAAGGAGCGAGAAGCACCCGAGTCAAGGGTGAAGGTGTGTAACACCTGAGACGACGTGGTACCTGAGAGAGCAGACTCACCCGCACCTGGGGCAGCAGACTCACCAGCACCTGGAGGAGCAGACTCACCAGCACCTGGAGGAGCAGACGCACTAGCACCTAGAGCAGCAGCCTCACCAGCACCTGGAGCAGCAGCCTCAATGCCCGGGTCAGGCGGAACACACAGGTAACAGTCACCCAGATCACTAGTAGGCAGTGCATACATGGCAGTGAGGATAGCATCATAGTCAAGAGCATAGATATCTACCCTCTGCATAAGCAGCTCCACCCAGTCGGGGAGCTCAGCGGCGTCGCCAAACTCCGTACGCCAGACGTCGCTCAGACGGGCGAAGCAGCGGGACTCGGCGTGACCAAGCGTCCCGCAGGGCTGACCAGTCCGAGCACCAGTGCGAATGACGTACGGACAGCGAGCAGTACTCCGTGACCCTCCACGCTGAGCGTACCTCTCACGAAGTTGCTGGGGCGAAAGGACCGCGCGCGGACTACGATGCAGCTGCGCCTGGCCACTACAAGTAGCTCCCGAACTCCTCATGCCAGACCGACTCCCACTACGGCCACCCCGACAACCCCAAGTAGCGTACCACTCACGAAGCTGCTGGGGCGTGAGGGACTCACGCGGACGTCGCTGGAGCTGCATCTGGCCACAGCCAGGAGCAGGAGGAGCAGTGGTAGCCGCAGTAGCAGCAGTAGCAGCAGTAGAAGCAGTAGCAGTAGTCGCTGCGCGGCCACCCCTACAACCCCAACTAGCGTACCACTCACGAAGCTGTTGGGGGGCGAGGGACTCACGTGGACGGCGCTGGAGCTGCATTTGGCCACGCCAGGAGCAGCAGTAGCAGTAGAAAGAGCAGTAGCAGCAAGAGCAGCAGTAACAGCAGTACGGGCAGGGCAGTGCTCACCAGTGGCGAGAAGGGCAGGCGTACGACTGCGGCAACGGCGAGGCGGCTACCACTGCAGGGCGAGGGCTCCGCGGCTGCTGCAGGGGCGGCTGCTCCAGGGGCGGCTGTTGCAGGGGCGGCTGCTCCAGGGGCGGCTGCTGCAGTGGCGGCTGCTCCAGGGGCGGCTGCTGCAGGGGCGGCTGCTCCAATGGCGGCTGCGCCAGGGGCGGTTGCTGCAGTGGCGGCTGCTCCAGGGGCGGCTGCTGCAGTGGCGGCTGCTCCCGGGGCGGCTGCTGCAGGGGCGGCTGCTCCAGGGGCGGCTGTTGCAGGGGCGGCTGCTCCAGGGGCGGCTGCTGCAGTGGCGGCTGCTCCAGGGGCGGCTGCTGCAGGGGCGGCTGCTCCAGGGGCGGCTTCTGCAGTGGCGGCTGCGCCAGGGGCGGCTGCTGCAGTGGCGGCTGCGCCAGGGGCGGCTGCTGCAGTGGCGGCTGCTCCCGGGGCGGCTGCTGGAGGGGCGGCTGCTCCAGGGGCGGCTGCTGCAGTGGCGGCTGCTCCAGGGCCGGCTGCTCCAGGGGCGGCTGCTGCAGTGGCGGCTGCGCCAGGGGCGGCTGCTGCAGAGGCGGCTGCTCCAGGGGCGGCTGCTGCAGTGGCGGCTGCTCCCGGGGCGGCTGCTGCAGGGGCTGCTGCTCCAGGGGCGGCTGCTGCAGTGGCGGCTGCTCCAGAGCGCGGGTTAGGGCAGGGCGCCGCGACGGGCAGGGGCGACGAGGGAGCCGCAACGGGACCGCGAGGGAGCCGCGGAGGGGCCGCGACGAGTCACGAGGGGCCGCAAGGGGCCGCGACAGGGCCGCGAGGGGCCGTGAGAGGGGCCGCGAGGGGCCGGGAGAGGGGCCGTGAGGGGCCGCGAACGGCCGCGGAGGGGCCGCGAGAGGGGCCGCGAGGGGCCGCGAACGGCCGCGGAGGGGCCGCGAGGGGCCGCGAACGGCCGCGGAGGGGCCGCGAGGGGCCGCGAACGGCCGCGGAGGGGCCGCGAGAGGGGCCGCGAGGGGCCGCGAACGGCCGCGGAGGGGCCGCGAGGGGCCGCGAGGGGCCGCGAACGGCCGTGGAGGGGCCGCGAAGGGCCGCGAACGGCCGCTAGGGGCTGTGAGAGGGGCCGCGAGGGAGCGGCTAAGGGGCCGCGAGGGAGCGGCTAAGGGGCCGCGAGGGGCCGTGATAGAGGGGCCGCGAGGGGCCGTGAGTGGGGCCGCTAGGGAGCGGCTAAGGGGCCGCGAGGGGCCGTGAGAGGGGCCGCGAGGGAGCGGCTAAGGGGCCACTAAGGGCAGGGGACGCGGGGCGCGACTCGGGCAGGAAAAAAAATTCGAATTTTCGGTGGGCCCTAGGAAACGTTCCCACTAGGGAACCTGCTCTATACCATTAGAAGAAATGAGGAATGAATGAACTAGCAAGAAGGTGGGTACAAGTAGGAAACCTAGAAATGTTGTACCCTATAGTGTCTACCCCACTACAGCCTAGATAGACCATAGCATATAAGTTTGACAACGACTTCTCCCGCAACAGTACCCTAATATAAAATTTTACCATCTCGCGACACTCGCCTCGACCACTATTCCCGCCACTGTTCACATCGCGACCCAACCTCATGGCTCGGCTGTCAGATTTATATGACATAGCTACTGTAGGCTATAGTGGGGTAGCACATATGGGGTACAGTTTTCTAGGGTTTGCTTTTGTACCCAACTTTCCCTTAGTCAATCCATTCCTCGTTTCTTCTCATGGTATCGAGCAGGTTCCCTAGTGGGAACGCTTCCTAGGGCCCACCACGAAATTTTTTTTCCTGCCCGGAGCGTGCTTCGCTCCTGCCCGAGTCGCGCCCTGTGTGCCCTCCCTACCGTCGCGCCCCCCTTACGGCCCCTTCGCGTCGCCCTTAGTGGCCCCTCTCACGGCCCCTCGTGCCACCCTTACGGCCCCTCGCGCCGCCCTTACGGCCCCTTACGGCCCCTTACGGCCCCTCGCGCCGCCCGTCGGCCCCTCGCGCCGCCCTTAGCGGCCCCTTACGGCCCCTCGCGCCGTCCCTTCCGGCGCCTCGCGCGGCCCCTTACGCCCCTTACGGCCCCTCCCGCGGCCCCTCACGGCCCCCTACGGCCCGTCGCCGCCCTCCGCGGCCCCTCGCGCCGCCCTTCACGGCCCTGTCGCCGCCCCTCCGGCCCGCCGTCGCCGTCCCTGCAGCAACAGCCGCAGCCGTCGCCAGCAGCAGCCGCCACCACCTCCCTCGGGGCCGCAGCTACTGCCGCCGCTGACTGCACCCGCCGGTGCGCCTCGGCCCTGCCGGCGCCGCTCCACCCGGCCCTGCCGCCGCTCACCACGAGGCCACGCCGTCACCACCGAGCCGCCGGCGCCGCCGAGCTGCTGCCGAGCTGCCCGATCCACCCGAGCCGCCCGAGCCGCCGCGCCACCTGAGCCGCCCGTGCTGCCGAGCCACCCGAGCCGCCGAGTCGCCGAGCCGCTGTTGCTGCCGAGCCGCCGTACCGCCGAGCCGCCCGAGCCGCCCGAGCCGCCGAGTTGCCGAGCCGCCGAGCCGCCGAGCCACCCGAGCCGCCCTGTCCGGTAAGAGCAGCGCCTCTGTCACTGCACTGCCCTTACCCTACTGTTCGCGCTGCTAGTCTACTGCTGTCATGGCTACCCCTAGTGTCCTCGCTTTTGACGCTGAGGGTCGGGCCATTGACTTTGACGTCTGGGTAGATGACCTGCAGCTTTTCCTACAGTGCGATAGGGCAGACGGTCTCTCCCTCTTTGACCTCACCTCTGGTGCCTCTCCTGCCCCTGCTGCTGATGCCGACGCCACTGTTCGCTCACAGTGGGCCACTCGCGATGCTGCTGCACGTCTTGTTGTGCGTCGCCACCTGCCTACCTCTGAGCGTGCGCACTTTAGCCAGTACAAGAGTGCTCAGACCTTGTACGACGCTGTAGTTGCACCCTACTCCTCCCCTGCCACTGCTGCACTGAGCCGCCTCATTCTACCGTACCTCTTCCCTGACCTTGCTGCCTTTCCCACAGTCGCTGACCTCATTACGCACCTCCGCACTAGTGACACTCGCTACCGAGCTGCGCTTCCTGCTGAGTTCTGCGCCAAGAACCCCCCCCCCATGTACATCACCCTCTACTACATAGTCACCCGGCTCCCTGACTCCCTTCGCGTAGTCAGGGACCACTTCCTCTCAGTTTGCCCCACCACTCTCACCGTTGACCTCCTCGAGAAGGACCTCCTAGCAGCAGAGAAGAGCATAGTAGCTGTAGGAGCCTCTCGTGGTGACCCTCGCACCCCCATCTTTGAGGGGTGTTCCCCCTCCCCCCTTTTGCCCTCTGTTGCCTCTGCTGCTGCGGCCGACCTCGTTGGGCTTGAGTCGGTCGGTGCGGCGTCTACCCCTAGCGGGAGACGCCGCCCTGGCAAGGGCAAGGGGGGCAGGGGCACTGGAGGAGCTAGCGGGGGCGGTGGAGGCGGTGGTGGAGGCGGTGGAGGGGGTGGGGGTGGCGGTGGGGGTGGTGGCGGGGGTGGAGGTGTCGGTGGCGGCAGTGGAGGCGGAGGCGGCGGCGGCGGTGGCGGTGGGAGCGGAGGTGGCGGCGGTGGAGGAGGCGGCGGCGGAGGAGGTGGAGCTGGTCGGGGTGGCGCTGCGCAGAGGGTCGGCTCTGGTGGTGGTCAGCGCCAGCAGCAGCAGCAGCAGCAGCACCAGCGCACTTGTGACATCCCCCCCCCTCAGCAGCTCCGTGAGTGGTACACTGCACGCCAGCGGGGTGGGGGTACTGGTCCGTGCACCTACGTCCTACGCACCGGCGACCGCGCGGGTGAGCAGTGCGGGGGTGTGCACTCCACCCAGCGCTGCTTTGGCCGCCTGACGGACGCTTGGCGTCACCAGTTCCCTGAGGCCACTGAGATCCCCCGCTGGGGTGAGCTGTCTAGGGCGGGTGTTGCTGTCTTTGACCTTGACTTTGATGCTATTCTTGCTGCCATGTATACTGTGACTATTAGTGATGAGGGTGACTGTTACCGGTGTTTTCCGCCCGACCCGGGCATTGAGACTGCTGCTCTAGGTACTGGTGAGGCTGCTGCTCTAGGTGCTAGCGAGGCTGCTGCTCTAGGTGCTCGTGCGTCTGCTCCCTCAGGTGCTGGTGAGTCTGCTCTCTCAGGTTCTGCGTCGGCTTCGGCCTCCCACACCTTCACCCTTGACTCGGGGGCTTCTCGCTCCTTCTTTCGAGACCGCACCACACTCACGCCGCTTGGCCGGCCAGTTGCAGTCTCTCTAGCAGACCCCTCTAGGGGTCCTGTCCTTGCTCACTTCTCCACTGTCCTCCCGTGTCCGGCGGCCCCCTCTGGCACCCTGTCTGGTCTTTACCTCCCCTCGTTCTCTACGAACTTGGTGAGTGGTGCTGACCTACAGGATGCGGGGGTTCACCAGTTCACTCCAGCGAGTCAGCGGGTGACCCACTGCACGGACGCTCGGACAGGCCGACACCTGGCCACATTTACCCGTCGGCCGGGGTCGAGCCTGTACACACTGACCACTGCGTCTCCTCCAGTCACTGCGTCTGGTCAGGTAGCTGCGTCGGGTCAGGTGTTTGCTGCAGCGTCCAGGTCTGGTCCTGAGTCTGCCCCCTGTTCGTGTCGCCTTCTGTCTCACGAGACTCTCCTCTGGCACCACCGCCTTGGTCACCCCTCCCTGCTTCGTCTCCGAGGCATGGCCTCCCGTGTCCTTGTCTCTGGTCTTCCCCGGTCCCTCCCTCCCCTTCCTCCGGGGCCTGGCCCTACCTGCGTCCCCTGTGTCGAGGGGCGGCAGCGGGCTGCCCCTCACTCCTCCCAGTTTCCTCCGACAGAGGCCCCGCTGCAGACGCTTCACATGGACGTGTGGGGCCCGGCCCGCGTCCGTGGACAGGGTCACGAGCGCTACTTCCTGCTGGTGGTTGACGACTACTCGCGTTACACCACAGTCTTCCCCTTGCGCAGCAAGGGTGATGTCACTGAGGTGTTGATCGACTGGATCCGCGCAGCTCGTCTCCAGCTCAGGCAGAGCTTCGGCTCGGACTTTCCTGTTCTGCGTCTGCACTCTGACAGAGGTGGAGAGTTCTCCTCTGGCCTTCTACGAGCCTACTGTCGTGCACGAGGCATCCGCCAGACCTTCACGCTTCCGGACTCTCCACAGCAAAATGGGATTGCTGAGCGCCGCATTGGCATGGTCATGGACGCCGCCCGTACGTCCATGATGCATGCGGCTGCCCCCCATTTTCTGTGGCCGTTTGCGGTTCGGTACGCGGCGCATCAGATCAACCTTCACCCCAGGGTCTCCATGCCGGAGACCTCCCCAGCTTTGCTGTGGACGGGGAAGGTTGGCGATGCGTCTGCGTTCCGTGTCTGGGGATCTCGGGCGTTTGTCCGCGACTTGTCTGCGGACAAGCTGTCCCCTCGTGCTGCTCCTTGCGTCTTCCTTGGCTTCCCCCCTGACGCGCCAGGGTGGCAGTTCTACCACCCCACCTCTCGCCGTGTTCTGTCCTCCCAGGACGTCACGTTTGACGAGTCGGTCCCCTACTACCGCCTCTTCCCCTACCGCACTCCGTCCCTCCCCCCGCCACCGCTCTTCCTTGTGCCAGGTCCCCCCCCGGTAGACCCCCTCCCCCCTCAGGGTCCTGCCCCTTCAGGTGTGTCCCAGGTAGACGCAGTCGAGCCTGTCGAGGTTACTGGTGACTCTGGTGCTGCTGAGGGTGCTGAGCCTGGGGGTGCTGACTCTGGGGGTGCTGAGCGTGTGGGTGCTACGCCTGGGGGTGCTGAGCCTGAGGGTGCTACTACTGGGGGTCCTGAGCCTGGGGGTGCTGTGCCTGGGGGTGCTACTACTGGGGGTGCTGAGCCTGGGGGTGCTGAGCCTGGGGGAGCCTGGGGGTGCTGAGCCTGGGGGTGCTGAGCCTGGGGGTGCTGCGCCTGGGGGTGCTGAGCCTGGGGGTGCTACGCCTGGAGGTGCTGAGCCTGGGGGTGCGGAGCCTGAGGGAGCTGGGCCTTCTCGTGTGGCGTCTGGCGGTGCTGAGCCTGGAGGTTCTCCGGGTGCTTCGTCTCGGCGGGAGCCACTCTCTCCACAGGAGCTGCGCGAGTGGTTTGCCCGGCGCTGGAGGCGTGCTGCTGGAGCTGGAGGTTCTTCGGCTGCTGAGGGAGCTGGTGCCGCGGGTCCTGGAGGTGCTCGTACTGGGAGTACTGGAGCTGCTGGGCCTGCGGGTACGACTGGAGCTGGAGCTACTGAGGGTGTTGGCGCTGAGGCTACTGCTGTCGGTCCTGGAGGCGGTCCTGCTGGGGGTACTACTGGTGCTGCTGGAGGTACTGGAGCTGGAGGTGCTACTGGCGCTGGTGCTGCCGCTGGGGGTACTGGTGCTGTCCCTGCTGTGTCTGGAGTCGCCGCGCGGCCTCGGCCGTACTTCGTTCCGCTCCTTCAGCAGGTTCTTGGTCTCCCGCCTTCTACTGGTCCTCCTCCTCCCTTAGAGTGTCCACAGCCTGTCCCGTCACAGTTACAGTTACAGCCGGCCTCCCCACTGCCCGCTCCTTCTCCCTACACTGGTCCTACTGGAGGTCTTGCTGAGCGTCGTGAGCCTGCGTCTCGCCCTGCGTCGCCTGTCCGTGCTGCTCGCACTAGTGGTCGTGGTTCGCGTCAGCGTCCTCCTCCTGTCCCTGGCACGCACCGGATGTCTCTGCGTCCGTCCACTGCTCCTCTGCGTGCCCCTTTGCCTTCTCCTCCTGAGTCATCTCTTCCTGCTCTTCCTGACCCGGAGTCGGACTCTCTTCGTGCTGCCAGTCCTACTGTCACACGTCTCCTTGCTACTATTGTCACTGACCCTTCCTTTGAGTCCACTGCTGCGTCTGCCCTAGTTACTGAGCTCGTCGACTTTGCTGCTCGCTGTCGTCTAGACTACTCTGTTAGTCTTGTTGTTGAGTCTGAGTCTGTCTGTCCTCCGTCCGTCGGGGGTGAGTGTGCCCTTGGCACGGACGTCCTTGAGGACAGGCAGGAGGAGTTCCAGTGTTTGGCTGCTGCTTCACCTCATCTCGTGTCCGTACTGCTTACCCCTGAGGGAGACCCGGATGCACTTGACATCCCGACTCCGCGCTCTTACGCGGAGGCGATAGAGGGTCCCTACTCCTCTCAGTGGCAGGCAGCTATGGACGCAGAGATGGCTTCCTGGAAGTCCACAGGCAGCTACGTTGACGAGGTTCCCCCGTCTGGGGCGAACATCGTCAGTGGCATGTGGATTTTCAGGGTGAAGCGGCCGCCGGGTTCTCCGCCTGTCTTCAAGGCGCGTTACGTGGCTCGTGGCTTCAGTCAGCGGCAGGGAGTTGACTACTTTCAGACCTTCTCTCCCACCCCGAAGATGACCACTCTTCGGGTACTGCTGCACATAGCTGCTCACCGCGACTACGAGCTGCACTCTCTTGACTTCAGCACTGCTTTCTTGCAGGGCAGCCTGCACGAGGAGATCTGGCTGCGTCGCCCACCTGGCTTCACTGGGTCCTTTCCTCCTGGCACCCAGTGGAGCCTCCGGCGGCCAGTCTACGGTCTCCGCCAGGCACCGCGTGAGTGGCACGACACACTGAGGACTACACTTGCGGCTCTTGGGTTTGCTCCCTCTACTGCCGACCCGTCGCTGTTTCTGCGCACCGACACTTCTCTGCCGCCGTTCTACATCCTCGTGTACGTCGACGACTTGGTCTTCGCCACAGCTGACACTGCTGGACTTGCCCACGTGAAGTCCGAGCTGCAGAAGAGACACACGTGCACAGACCTGGGTGAACTGCGCAGCTACCTTGGCTTGAAGATCACCCGGGACAGAGCACGCCGCACCATTACTCTGACTCAGTCACACATGGTGCAGCAGGTCCTTCAGCGCTTCGGCTTCACGTACTCCTCGCCTCAGGCCACTCCTCTGCCTACTCGCCACTCGCTCTCAGCTCTGCCTTCGGATGAGTCCGTAGAGTCGAGTGGCCCGTACCCAGAGCTTGTTGGCTGCCTCATGTACCTGATGACCTGCACACGACCTGACCTTGCATACCCTCTTAGCATTCTTGCACGCTATGTTGCTCCTGGGAGACACAGACCGGAGCACATGGCTGCAGCGAAGAGGGTGTTGCGCTACTTGTGCAGTACGTCGGGCATGGGGCTTGTGCTTGGAGGGCAGAGTCCAGTGGTCCTCACTGGACACGCAGACGCTTCTTGGGCTGACGACCAGGCTACGCAGCGGTCGTCACAGGGTTACACCTTCAGCCTTGGTTCCGGCTCTGTTTCGTGGCGGGCTACCCGCTCGTCTTCTGTTCTCGGCTCCAGTTGTGAGGCTGAGATCTACGCCGGGGCCATGGCTGCACAGGAGCTTCGCTGGCTCACCTACCTGCTGACTGACCTCGGAGAGCTCCAGTGCTGTACGTAGACAACAAGGCCATGCTGGCCTTGTGTCGAGAGCAGAGACTGGAGCACAGAACGAAGCACATTGCTCTCCGCTACTTCCTTGCTCGTGAGCTACAGCAGCGTGGTCAGCTGCGGCTTGCGTACGTGGCCTCTGAGGCCAACACTGCTGATATCTTCACCAAGGCACTTCCGCCTTGTGATCATCAGCGCTTCTGTACTCAGCTGGGTCTTGTGCCTACCTTGCCTCACTTGCTCACCCCTTGACCTTGTTTGTACTGTTGCATATATATATACACCTGCTCTTGCTTGTCTAGTCTTATATATATATGCAATCCTGCATGTGAACTGGCCTTGTGGCCTTGAACTTGTGCTCGGAATGTGTGGTGACTTTGTGATCCACCCTGAGCTTGCTTTGCTTTGCTTGACTGGTCTTGTGACCCCTTGTTCTCCCCCACTTTGCCTATGGGGGTGTGTCAGATTTATATGACATAGCTACTGTAGGCTATAGTGGGGTAGCACATATGGGGTACAGTTTTCTAGGGTTTGCTTTTGTACCCAACTTTCCCTTAGTCAATCCATTCCTCGTTTCATCTCATCGGCTGGTAACCCCCGCTCCGGTCCTCCGCCTCGAATATTCCCAACCTCGGAGCCAGGCCCGACGCGCACCCACATTCCGCTCGTATTTGTTACCGCACTAGTCGCTATTTAACATTCGCTCATGCCTTCGCTCATTATGCTGTTGTTGCTCCAAGAGTGCACTCTTAGTTTGCTTACTCAATTGCACATGTAAAAGCTTGCTGTTCACGTGTAACAGAATCCACCCCGCTTCCATCCACGAACGCCTCGCATGTATATTTTGGAAAAGATTATACTGGGGCCGAACAGTGCCAGAGGGGTGATCGACCAGGGGCCGAGAGGCTCGGAACTAACCAAACCGCTGCACAAAGAGGGATTAACCAGATGATAATCGTTTTGTGCACGTATTTCTGTTACTAGTTCCTTGTACCGGCTCGCATTTTCGCTCACGTGCCATTTAGCGAGCCGAATCTACCGGGAATTCTAAGGGCAGCAAACAAAATAAAACCCTTGGTGAACCTGGATGCATTTTAGTGATGGATCAACCCTAAAAACGGGAACCTTCCTTGCATTTAGGGTTGATGCCTCCCGAGTCGCATACGTTTCCTTCGCATTTCCGATCAGGTGGGCGATATGTATCACCAAAAATATAACAAGCCATGTACTCACAATTTATCTCGCTGAAGTTTACTTCCAGAAGAATGAGACGTGCTTGTTGTAGTAAATGGCGGTCAGCACCCTCAACAGATACAAACGAACAATCAATTTGGTTCTTAAAGTATTTATCTTTTACTTACGGTTCGGCTTGTTCTCCAAGTCGTTTGGGCAGCTCCGGGTTAAATCCTACGATCGGGATTTACCGGCCCTGCTTTGGTCATCTCTCTGGCACTGTTCGGCCTCTTTTTGATAATTTCCCTGTATTTTTCGCGAGGGCCTCAATCGTGCACAATTATGATCCCAGCAGACGCCCCGCAACTCCCGCTCGCAAGGGCGATAATTGCTGCACAGCTAAAACTGCAGTCTCAAATTCACTGACGGCGAATCAGCGGTGCTGGGCCAAGCGAGCCCATCGCTTGAGGTCCCGGCCATCCGCGTCAATCATAGGCAGGAGAGGGCGGCGAGGCGTTACGTTTCAAAGCCGAAACATTTGCGAGACTGGAATCGCGGAGAGCATCCACCGCCGTGCTCTGCGGCGAGCGGCTCGAGCAAATGGCGCCAAATGATGGTGCAGCGAGCGACGATTATTCAACTTTCCAGGGGGCCCTGCGGTTGCGGCGACGGGCACAGCAGGCCCGTGCGTCCATAGGCATCCATCTCACGCGTGTTGTGCGAATGCTCAGAATTCGGCGAACCGCTTTCGTGGCTAGTAGTCCTCGCGAGTCCTCGCTTCCGCTCGCTTTCGCGTTCCTCTCTTGCTTCATTATTCCCGCTTACATGCTTCGTCGCACCGATTCTTCACGAAACAACACGCGAATCACACAAGAGCCGCGGCACCTTATTCGGCGACAACACCACGGTGGAGAAACTCGGCGCGAAGCTGCGGTCTCCTTGTGGCGAGCAATCAGTCCTTGCGACACAGCGTCAAGAGCTTCAGGAGCTGGAAGAGCTTCAGAGTAGCAGGCGCACTGAAGGGTCAGCCCCACCGCCTGGCACTCCTGCATCCGCGCTGCTCTCCGTCGCTACGGCCCGTGACATCGACCCGCCATGCTGCGCCCATGGAGCGGCGGCGGCGGCGGCGGCGGCGTGGGTGGCACGAGGGGCGTGCCGTGGGCGCGGGTGGCGGTGGTAGTGCTGGTGTGGCTGGGCGCGGCGATGCAAGTGTCGCTCGCTGCGCCCACCACCATCAACGACGCCGACGGTGCGCTCTTCTCCCCTCGCTCCCCCTCTCCCTCCCTCTCTCGCTCTCCGCCTCTCGCTCTCCGCCTCTCGCTCCCCCTTCCCCTCCCTCTCCCGCATCCCCTCCCCGCTCGTGCTCCCTTCCATTCCATTCCTCGCACCTCAGAACGACCTGGGCGCGGCCCACCTTCCTGTGGCGCGTATGGAACCGCCGTAGCCATGTGCCATGAAGCTGCACGATGTCTCATGGTGCGTGCTGTGCTGTGCTGTGCTGTGTGGCTGAGTGGTGCGTGCAGGCAGCGTGCTGCAGGAGTGCCAGGCAGCGTGGGGAGTGACGATGGACGGGTGGAAAGCGGGGAGTGACTGCGATCTGGCCGCGCACACACTCGAGTGCAGCGCGGAGGGCAGGGTGCTGGGCATGTGAGTCCCCTTGCGCTCTTTCAGGCGTCTCACTGCCAGAGTGCAACGGGGACGGCTGAGGGCAGGGTCCTGGGTACGGGAGTGAGGCGCCGTGCTGCGCACTGGGAGGCGCCCCCACTGTCAAGTCTACTACGAGCCCGACACGAGCCGTCCTAGCTCCCCCCCCTCTCACAACCGCCTTCCATGCTGCTCTCTCCACTTACCCCCCACAAGCCAACCCCCCACGTCACCTCACTGTTCTCACGCATCCTCATTCCCCCCCCTCGCCTTCCCCCATGCGCGCATCATCGATCGGCTGGTCAGCGCGCCCCAAGCCACCTTCATGCGCGCTGCATGTTCTTCCTTTCAATTCGTTTCGCATGAAGTGCACTGCACTCCGATTTCCAACATTTCCACGTGCTAATTCCCAAGTTGCTTGCAGCCCCATACGTACCGTTCCAACCAAGGGCACCAGCATCGCACTCTCATGCGGCATGTGTTATTCGTCTCCACACGCCAACTTTCCCCTGTTCCCTTTTTAACCCCCCCTCCCCCCCCCCCCCCCCTTGTCCTCCACTCGTCCCCGGGCCATGCGGCATGGAGAGCAGCAACGTGCGCAACAGGAACCTCACAGGGTCGCTGCCAGCGTCCATCGGCAACCTTGCTCACCTCACCATGCTGTACGCCCCTGCACTCCACTGCTTTCCCGTTCACCCCTCTGCTACGCCCCTGCTGCACGCCACTGCTTTCCCGTTCACCCCTCTGCTACGCCCCTGCTGCACGCCACTGCTTTCCCGTTCACCCCTCTGCTACGCCCCTGCACGCCACTGCTTTCCCGTTCACCCCTCTGCTACGCCCCTGCACGCCACTGCTTTCCCGTTCACCCCTCTGCTACGCCCCTGCACGCCACTGCTTTCCCGTTCACCCCTCTGCTACGCCCCTGCTGCACGCCACTGCTTTCCCGTTCACCCTTCTGCTACGCCCCTGCACGCCACTGCTTTCCCGTTCACCCCTCTGCTACGCCCCTGCTGCACGCCACTGCTTTCCCGTTCACCCCTCTGCTACGCCCCTGCACGCCACTGCTTTCCCGTTCACCCCTCTGCTACGCCCCTGCACGCCACTGCTTTCCCCTGCACCCTTTTGCTTCGCCCCTGCACCCTTATCCTCCCCGTCCTTGACTCTTCAACGCTCAACCCTTCACGTATCCGCTCCTATCCTGTTTTATCCTTCTGTCCCACCCTCACCTCCTCTCTTCCCTATTCTCCTCATCTCCCGTTTCTCACCTCTCTCCCTGTGTGGGCCGCTGTGCAGCGATATAAGCCGCAACAACATCAGTGGGCCCATCCCTGACTCCATCAGCCAGCTCAAGGCTCTTGCTTACTTGTCAGTGCTGGAGCAGGCGTGGGTGGGAACGGGATGGGGGGAGTACAGGGAAGGGGTGGGGGAGGAGAGGAAGGGGATGGTCATGCGGCGTCCACTGTTGAAAGCGTGAGATACGATAGGCCAGCAGAGAGATGCACACAACATGCCATACCATACAACCTGTCCCTTTCGCCACCACAAGGCGTGCATCGTGGCATTCCGCGCCCCATATTGTTATAGCCCCCACACAATGCTCGCTCGCAACCCTCACTCTTGCCCGCTTCCGCTCAACCCTCCCCGCCCCTCCCTGCCTGCCCCATCCCCACCCCTCCCCGTCTTTCCCTGCCCCTCCCACGGACCTGGCACACACCACACCACACCACGCCACACCAGGAACATGGCGTACAACCAGCTGAGCGGACCCATCCCCACTGGCGTAGGCCAGCTGCTCAAGCTCTCTGTCCTGTCAGTCTCTACCTCCCTCTCCCACTCCCTTCCACTCCTTCAATCAACTCATCTCAATCCCTTCCTCTCCCTTCGCACCCGTTTCCACCCCTTTCCCACTCCTTCCTACTCCTTCCCACGCACTCTTACTCCCTCCCACTCCCCTCCTTCCCTTCCACTCCGTCCCTCCCACTCCTCACTCCCTCACTCCTCACTCCTTCCCCTGCTATCCTAGCCCCTCGTCGTCAACCAGCCCTTCTTATGCATGCCCTCGTGCCTGCCCATGTGCGTGCCCACACCAACCAGCTCCGCAGCAGCATCAAGGTTTAAGGTGCTCAATGCACGACCGCTGAACCCTGCCCGTCTCCCCCTTGCCTTGCCTTTCCACCTCTCTGCCCCTGTGCCCCTCTGCTCCCGTGCCTCTTGCCCCTGTGTGTGTGGGTGGGTGGCAGGCGGGTGCGGCACAACCAGCTCAACGGCACCATCCCTGACTGCATCTCCCACTGCTCGCTGCTCCAATCGCTGTCAGTCACACGCCATGCCATGCCAGGCGCCCACCTCCTCCTCACGCTCACTCGCAAAGCGACCCAGTCCATTCGCCTATCGCGTACACTAAGTTCCAATCGATCGGGGCTCTGCACCACTTTACTGTTTGACGCGTTTCCACGCTCCCCCTCGCTCAATTTCTCCCCCCGTCCTCTCCTCATGCCACCCCTTCCCTCCCTCCATCCGCTGTCTGTCCCCACTGCGCCCGTGCCTCCCTCCCTGCACTGCACCTGCTGTCTCCCTCAATCGTCTGGCAGGCACGTGAGCATCAACCAGCTCACCGGCTCGCTTCCAGAAACCCTAGGCCAGCTTTCTAAGCTAAAGAAATTGTGCGTCCCTACATGCCCTCTCACCTCCTCCTCGTCCTACCCCCTCCCCTCCCCTTATATCTCTCCGTTTCCCGTCATCTTTCTCTGACGCCCTCCCCTTCCTCCTCCCCGTCTCTCTCAGTCCATGGGCCATTCAGTCTGCAGTACCACTCACAGTCAATCTCTCTTCCCACCACGCACTCCATCCAAGCCATGGTGTTTTCAAACGAAATCATCCCTTCCATCCACCACCTCCCACTCGTTCCCACTGTCTGCCCCATTCCATGCGCCCCTGATTTCCCTTCACTCACGCCTCTGACCTGTCCCTCTCTCTATGTCTCCCCCCGGGTGTGCATGTGTGGTGTCCTGCGCGCATGGGAGCAGGTGGGCGCACAACAACAGCCTCACAGGCGGCATTCCCCAGTCCCTCAGCCAACTCTCGTTCCTGCAAGACCTGTACGTGCCACCACAGCACCTCCACAGCACACCACCGCACCACACTCCCCATCTGCACCCCTCCTCCTCCCTCACCCTCCTCGCTCAGCGTTTCCACACACTCTCTGCTCCCCCCCCCCTCGCTCACCCCTCTCACTCACCTCCTTCACTCACCTCTTTCACTCCCCCACATCATTCTACTCCCCACTTTTCCTCTTCACCCCCCTTCCCAATCCACCCTCCCAACTCACTTGCACGCACCTCGTCGGGCGCCCGTGTGTGTGTGCAGTGCGCTTGCCTACTCAACCCCTTAGTGCTCACTGCTGTGGCTCATCACTTTCTCTCAAGCTCCTCTCCCCTTCAAATCCCTGCTCCTAAACCCATCCTTCCCCTGCTAACCCCATCCCACTCCTTCTCCCCCTCCTCTCCCCCACCTCCTGTCCCCCACCGCTGGGCCTCGCGTGACTGCGCGGCAGGAATCTGGGCAACAACAACCTCACGGGCACCATCCCTGCACCGGTCTTCACGCTCACCATGCTCACATCGCTGTCAGTGCCTCTCTGCTTCATGAGCTTTTCTTTCTCTGTGGGGTGTGTGCAGGTTTGTGTATGCGAGTGTGTGGGTGTTTGTGGGTGCAATGATGTGTGGGTGTGGGCAAGCAAGCCTATGTGCAAGGGGCCATGCTGGTTCTTTTGACTGCGTCTCCCTCTCCCACCACACACCATGTTCTTCTCCTCCTCCCCTCCTCCCCCCATCACTGCCTCCCCACCTCGCTGCCTGCCGTCTCCCCTGTCCCCACACCGTCTCCCATGCATGGGAGCATGTCGCTGGACAACACCCCCCCCCTCACCCCCCCTCTTCCTCACTGCGTGCCCCTCTCACGGCGTGCCACACGTGTGTGCGAGCATGGCATGGGAGCAGGTCGCTGGACAACAACAACCTCACGGGCTCGCTGCCAGACGCCCTCACGCAGCTGCAAGAGATCAAGAAACTGTGAGGAAGAGGGCGCCAGAGCCACACACATTCTTTTTTCTTCCATAGTAAAACGGCTCGTGAGAGAGAGTTAGCCGTGAGCCCTATCCTCCCTCTCCTTAGATCATACGCTGTTCTTTCCATAATCATTTCCAAGAACCACTACTAAAAGGCAGCATTTTTTCCCACTTCGCTATCCATTATGCACTCTTCCTTCCCCCCCCTCCGCCCTCCCACACCCATGGCACGCGCAGCAACCTAGGGGGGAACCATTTAGAGGGCACCATCCCAAATGCCATCAATAAACTCACCAACCTTGAACATCTGTGAGTCAGCACAGGCTAGACGTGAGTCAGCAACACTTGAATCCACGCTAGCAGCATCCACCTCTAACACGTGCTTAGGTAACACCACACTCCCTTACTTCCCCTCCTCGCCTCTCTGCCTTGCGTGTTTCGCTGCCCTTCCTATCACAACCTGCCCATGGGCTGTGAGCAGGGAGTTGGATCACAACGAGCTGCAGGGCTCCATCCCCACATCCATAGCGCGCCTGCAAGACCTCAGCCTCCTGTCAGTCGTCCTGCCATGCCATGCCATGCCATGCCATGCCATGCCATGCCATGCCATGCCATGCCATGTCATGCCATGTCATGCCATGCCATGCCAAGCCCTGCCATACCGTGCCGTGCCGTGCTGTGCCGTGCCGTGCTGTGCCAAGCCATGTGTGTGAGCATGCCGTGTCATGGCATGTTGATCCATGCCATTCCATGCTACCACACATTGATGCATGCCGATTGCAGCTTTTCCTCCCTCCATCCCTCGCCCCCTCCCTCCTCCCTCTCGTCCCCTTTCCCTCATCCTAAGCCCCTCCTCTCGATCTCCTCCTGCACTCCGCCACACCGCCACCACAGCAACCTGGCGAGCAACAAGCTCACGGGCAACATTCCCACCAAATTTGGCACCCTCAAGTCACTCAAGTACTTGTAAGACCCCCTCTCTCATGCCACGCCATGCTGCTGCACTCTTCCGCACCCTGGGCCCCTCGCACTCTCTCATGCGGATGTCATGAACCCCCAAGCTGCGGTGTGACCTCTCATTCCGTTCCGTTCCACACCATCTCACCATCCCATCCCCGCTCGCTCCCAGGCAGCTGTCCAGCAACCGTCTAGAGGGGGCCATCCCCCCCGCTATTGCTGCCTGCACCGCACTCAAGTCACTGTGAGCCTCTCCTCACACCCCACCGGTCCCCCCCTTTACACATCCTCCCCCATTGCTGCCTGCACTGCACTCCAAGTCATTGTCAGCCCTCTAACTCAATTCCCACCACCCCCCCCCTTCCCCCACCCCTTTCATCCCTCTCCTCCCTGACCCCCATGCCTTGTGCCCCGTGCGCCCCGTGCCCCATCTGTTAGAATATATCCTATGATGTTATAGTCGTGCTAGTGTTACACCCAATTCTGGGTGTACACTTTGTTCGAAGCGACCCGACCACTTTGGTTTGGAGCACCCCAACCCCCCTACGCCACAATTGACGGGCGCCACCTTTGCTGGCCCTTGTCAACCATTTATTGGTCCGCCAATAATTGGTGCCTCGCCCCAACCATTATTGGGTAACCAACAATGTTGGCCAACCAATAATTCTGGGAGCGCACCTCCTAGTTTCCTCGCTTTTCGTTCTCCTATGTAAGCCCAACGTTTTCCTTAATCAACTCTTGAGTTCACCTCTCATGCCAACTATGGGATTCTCTCACCATCCCGCCTCCCTCCTACCCCCTCTGGTGCGTGCGTGCTGCCCCCTGCTGCGTGTGTGCAGGGCGGTGAGCAGCAACCAGCTGAGCGGGTCCATCCCACAGGGGCTCCTCTCCCTCGCACTGCTCAGACAACTGTCAGTCGCGCTCCCCCCGTGCCCACCTGCCCCTGTGCTGCCCCTGTGCTGCCCCTGTGCTGCCCCTGTGCTGCCCCCGTGCTGCCCCTGTGCTGCCCCTGTGCTTGTCATCGCGCATCCACCTACCTAACCATCCATTCATACACGCGTCAATCCTTTCAACCCAACCTCATTCCCGCCTCCTCTCCTCTGCCTCTTTCTCTGCCTGTTCCTCTGCCTCCTCTCCTCTTCCTCTCCCTCCTCCACTGCCTCCTCGCCCTGCCCCCTTGCCCCGGTGCACGGCAGGGCGCTAGACAACAATAGTCTGAGCGGGTCCATCCCATCGGGCCTCAGCCGCCTCACCAGCCTCAGGACGCTGTGAGCCGCTGCTCTCACTTACACGCACACGCACACAAACACACACGCACACACACACACACGCACACACACACACACACGCACACGCACACGCACACAAACACACACGCACACACACACGCACACGCACACAAACACACACGCACACGCACACGCACACGCACACACACACGCACACACACACGCACACAAACACACACGCACACAAACACACACGCACACAAACACACCCGCACACGCACACGCACACGCACACAAACACACACGCACACACACGCGCACACACACACGCACACAAACACACACGCACACACACACGCACACACACACAAACACACACGCACACACACACGCACACGCACACGCACACACACACGCACATGCACACGCACACAAACACACACGCACACACACACGCACACGCACACGCACACACACACGCACACGCACACAAACACACACGCACACACACACGCACACACACACGCACGCACACAAACACACACGCACACGCAATCTCACACAAACACACATGCAAACACACACGCACACGCACACAAACACACACGCACACACACACGCACACAAACACACACGCACACAAACACACACGCACACAAACACACACACACACAAACACACACGCACACAAATACACACACACACACACACGCACATGCACACACACACACACACAAGCACACAAAAACACACGCACACTCACACAAACACACACGCACACGCACACACACGCACACACACACACACACAGTGCAGCATGTACATGCAGGGAGTGTGCAGGTGAAGTGTATGACGTGGTATACACACACTCAACCGTCTGCACGCTGTCAATCACCCTCTCCATTTCCCTTTCTCTTCTCCTCTTTCGCCTTCTTCTCCCTTCTCCCCATCCCCTCCCCTCCCCTTTTCTCTCATTCTCTCCCCTCCCCGCCTCTCATCGCCCTCTCGCCCTGCGCACCACCACGGCAGATCGCTGGCGGGCAACAGCATCTCGGGCCCTCTCCTGCCTGGCCTCGCGTCACTCAAGCGCCTGGAAACGCTGTCAGCCACCCACCCACCCACGACACCACTTTCCACAGCTTCTCAAATACCATTGTTGCTTGCAGTTTTGCCCGTCCCTCTCGTGGGCTCTGGCAGCCTGACACGCTAGGAGCACCCGCATTGCCACCGACCAGCGCTTCCCCTTCTCGTGCTCTCCCACTCACTGCTCTCCCACTCACTGCTCTCCTGCTCACTGCTCCCTTGCTCTGGTCCTTTGCCCTTCTCCCCTGCTCTACCCGTGTGCTCTGCTCATTTGCAATTATCCACGCTTCCCCTTCCCCCCAACTCTCCCCCCCCTCCCTTCCCCCCCTTCCACAGTTACTTAAACCAAACGCAGCTCACAGGGTACCTCCCTCCCGACCTGGGCAGCCTCGAGTTCCTCGAAAGTTTGTATGCATCCTTCCCCACCACACTTAACCGCACCCAACTGCACCCCACCCACCTCACCCGACCCCACCCTTTCCAGATAGCTTCTTCTACTCTGATAGCCGTGTGCTTGATAGGAGTCTAATCCATAACTAATTCGTACTCACCCGACCCCACACTTTTCAGATAGAATATCACTCGCCTCGGGTACACATAACTAGTTCGTACTTCCTAGGCGTGTCATTCTCACAGTTCAAACCCTCCGGAGTATGCTTTGAAAGCTCTACACTTCCCCTTCCATTCCTCCCCTCCTTCCCCCCCTCCTCTCTTGCCACCCCATCCTCCTCTCCAATCTCCCCTTCCCCGCCCATCTGACCCTCCTCGCCCCCCTCGCCCTCCGCTTCGCCCCTGTCGCCTCTGCCCGCCTCCCATATGCACACACTCCCGCAGACGTGCCCTCTCCCCTCTCCCCCCTGCCCCCCCCCCCCCCCCCCCTCTCCATGTTTCCCCCCATGTTCACCCATTCCTGTTCCCCCCCCATGTCCCCCCCCTTCCTGGTCGCCGCTCACCCCCCAGGAGCACGGCCAACACGTCGCTGTCGTGCCCGGCGTCGTCCTCCTCGTGCGTCTCGCCGCTCTCCAATGCCTCGCGCTTCTGCCACCTCTGCCCCCACTACTGCTCCGCCTGCCTTGCTGGTACGCACGGGTCGGGGACGCAAGTGCAGGTACAAGGGGAAGGGGGAAAGGGGAGGGAATTGGGAGGTTGGTCAGGAGGAGTGCTTATGGGGGGTACAAGGGAACAAACAGTGAGGCTAGAGGAGAAGGGGAGGTGTGGAGGGGGGCGAGAGAGAGGGGATGAGATAGATGCATTTGCGATGACTGCCTTTGGCTTGGGCTTGTGTGCAACAGGCATCATGAGGTAGAGGCATTGTGTGCTGTGTTAGGCGCCTTGGCTTGGCATGACAGTGCGAGCACGAGCTGCTTCTGCTGCTGCTGCTGAGACTGCTGAAACTGCTGCATGCCCTACCCCTGAACACCTAACCCCCAACCCCCTGTCCCGCTCACCCACCATCACCGTGCAGGCGCACCGGTGGCGCGCACGGTGGCCATCGCCGTGGGGGTGTCACTGGCGGTGGTGCTGCTGGTGGGCGCGCTGGGCGGGTGGTTCATCTACCAGCGCCTCAAGAAGCGCAGAGGCATGGGCGCGTCCGCTCGAGGTCCGTGCATGCGTGGGGATAGAGGGGCGTGTGGGCGAGGGGGAGGGAGAGTATGGAGGTGTTCATATAGTTCTCCATCTTACACAAGAAAGCGGAGAGGGGAAAACCGGAGGCAAGGGAGAGATGGTTTAGAGGAGAGGGGGAGAGAGGGGAAGGAGAGGTGTCTTTTTCATGCTCCCCTTGCTTGCCCTTGAATCCCCCCTCCGTCGCTCTCTCCCCTTTTTACTGTGCAAACCGCCGATGCATGTGTGGAGGAGTACACCCCCTCCCTCCATCAAAAGCTCTCCACCCAACTCCCAATCACTCCCTACCTGCTGCCATGGCAAAAATCAAAACCAGCGCCTCTCCCCCACCCTTTTCCCCCTCTTCCCCTCTTCGTCCCCACCTCCCCCCCCCCTCCTCCGCCAGTGCAAAGCGTGGAGGCATTCGTGGAGTACTCGCTAGCGGAGGTGAAGAAGGCCACCAACAACTGGGCGCCCGACAACCGCCTGGGCGCGGGGGGCTTCGGCGACGTGTACCAGGGCGTGAACCCGCGCGACGGCAGCACGCGGTGGGCGGTGAAGCGCGGGCGCGTGGTGACAGAGGACTTTGACACGGAGGTGCGGCAGATGGCCACCAAGCACCACCCGCACCTGGTGCGCCTGCTGGGGTACTGCGACGAGGCGGACAAGGAGCAGCAGGAGCAGATCCTCATCTATGAGTTCGTGCCCAACGGCGACCTCGACCACTGGATCGGCCCCAGTGAGTGGGGGCTCTCACAGATACTGGGGGAGGGGGGGTGCAGTGAGTGGTGGCATTGGGAGATGCTGGTGGGGGGGTAGGGCGCAGTGAGTGCCAACAGTGCCCGGCAGTTGTTTCAGTCATTCGTGAGGATTGCATGTGAGCGTGCTCAGGTTATGCTGTGTGCTCATGTGGCTACAGAGACCAGGAAGGGGCCTCTGGAGAGGTCCAAGTGAATGAGTGGGGATGACAAGGACGGGTCTTGGTTGACTTGGCGTTATCGCTTTGGCAGTTGCTGCTGTTGAGTGTGAATGTAACTTGCATCTGGTGCCGCTTGCCCGTCTCATGCTCGTTTCGCCTCCCCTCTCCTACTCTGTGTCACTGCCGGCATGTATGCATGGGTGTGTGTGGATGTATGTGCATGTGCATGTGCATGTGCGTGCATGTACACGTGCATGTGTGTACAATGCCGCGTGTGCGCATCATTACAGAGGCGGCAGGCTCGCTGACGATACGGCAGCGGGTGGACATTCTGATAGGAGCAGCGAGGGGCTTTGAGTACATGCACAGCTTCAACATCGTGCATCGGGACATCAAGCCTGCTAACATCCTCATCACCAACGACATGCAGGCACGCTGCCTCCCCTGATCCTCCCTTGCTGCCTCGTCCCCTGCCTTGTCCCCTGCCTTGTCCCCTGCCTTGTCCCCTGCCTTTTCTTTCTATTTCCTCTCCACTTTGTCCTCTGCAGATGGGGGATACAGCAAAGGCATCACCTGCTATCTTCCTCCGAGCCCTCCATGCCCTCTTGTCCATGTCCCATGGACCTCCCCTCCACACTTCAATTGCCATCTTACCGCTTTTTCCCTCTACACCACCCCCATGTTCCTGCATCCTTTCCCCTTTCCTGTTCTCTCTCTTCCTGCCACCGTCTCCCCCTCTCACCCCCACCATCCCACCACGCCACCACGCTACCACGCCACCACGCCACCACGCCACCACGCTACCACACCACCATCTGTCGCGTGCGTACAGGCGAAGATAGCGGACTTTGGGCTGGTGCGGCAGGAGGAGGGGCCGGGGAGTCTGTCGGCGACGAGGGTGATGGGCACGCCGGGCTATGTGGACCCCGCATACCTGCTGTCTCAGAAGGCCACCACTGCCACTGACGTCTACAGGTGCGTGTGGAGCTGCCGTGGCCATGCGCTGCTGCTGTGTGGGTGCGCTGCTGTGCCGCTGATGGATCGTTGTGTCGTGCTGCTGGTGTGGGCAGCTGAATGCTAATGTTTGTTTACATGTGCCCATTCTCCTCCATGGCACCATGCCTTTCTGCCCGTCCAAGGTCCATGGAAGGCTCACCCTGCTGCGTGCCACTAGTGCTCTTCTTGCTCCATGTCTTTCTGCCTCTTCTTTCTCTTGTGCCGCCACATCTATGGTCCACCCCTCACTCGCTCCTTTTCCTATCTCACCTCTCTCTCCGTCACTAGCGCCCCTGAGCCCCTCGCGCACTCCTTTGTTATCACTGCAGCTCTGTCAAGCTCATTGTCCCTGCCTGCCTTTCATTCCCTCCGCCCTCGTTTCCCTCCTTCCACCTCCCCCGTTCCACCCCCGTCCCCCGCGCGTGCACGGCGTGCACAGCTTTGGAGTGCTCATCCTGGTGATGCTCACGGGGCGGGATGTGGTGGAGTCCGCACAGAAGAAGTTCACGCACCTGCGCGACCTCGTATGTGCACCCACCTTCAACTGTCCACCCGCCCCGCCATGTGGTGCCTCCACACTCGTCGCACCCCTGCCACGTCCCACTTCCCACCACCTTCATTAGCGAATGTGCTCAACATTCTCAGTATGCACTCAACATTCTCAGTATGCACTCAACATTCTCAGTATGCACTCAACATTCTCAGTATGCACTCAACATTCTCAGTATGCACTCAACATTCTCAGTATGCACTCAACATTCTCAGTATGCACTCAACATTCTCAGCATGCACTCAACATTCTCAGCATGCACTCAACATTCTCAGTATGCACTCAACATTCTCAGTATGCACTCAACATTCTCAGTATGCACTCAACATTCTCAGTATGCACTCAACATTCTCAGCATGCACTCAACATTCTCAGCATGCACTCAACATTCTCAGTATGCACTCAACATTCTCAGTATGCACTCAACATTCTCAGTATGCACTCAACATTCTCAGTATGCACTCAACATTCTCAGTATGCACTCAACATTCTCAGTATGCACTCAACATTCTCAGTATGCACTCAACATTCTCAGTATGCACTCAACATTCTCAGTATGCACTCAACATTCTCAGCATGCACTCAACATTCTCAGCATGCACTCAACATTCTCAGTATGCACTCAACATTCTCAGTATGCACTCAACATTCTCAGTATGCACTCAACATTCTCAGTATGCACTCAACATTCTCAGTATGCACTCAACATTCTCAGTATGCACTCAACATTCTCAGTATGCACTCAACATTCTCAGTATGCACTCAACATTCTCAGTATGCACTCAACATTCTCAGCATGCACTCAACATTCTCAGTATGCACTCAACATTCTCAGTATGCACTCAACATTCTCAGTATGCACTCAACATTCTCAGTATGCACTCAACATTCTCAGCATGCACTCAACATTCTCAGCATGCACTCAACATTCTCAGTATGCACTCAACATTCTCAGTATGCACTCAACATTCTCAGTATGCACTCAACATTCTCAGTATGCACTCAACATTCTCAGTATGCACTCAACATTCTCAGCATGCACTCAACATTCTCAGTATGCACTCAACATTCTCAGTATGCACTCAACATTCTCAGTATGCACTCAACATTCTCAGTATGCACTCAACATTCTCAGTATGCACTCAACATTCTCAGTATGCACTCAACATTCTCAGTATGCACTCAACATTCTCAGTATGCACTCAACATTCTCAGTATGCACTCAACATTCTCAGTATGCACTCAACATTCTCAGCATGCACTCAACATTCTCAGTATGCACTCAACATTCTCAGTATGCACTCAACATTCTCAGTATGCACTCAACATTCTCAGTATGCACTCAACATTCTCAGCATGCACTCAACATTCTCAGCATGCACTCAACATTCTCAGTATGCACTCAACATTCTCAGTATGCACTCAACATTCTCAGTATGCACTCAACATTCTCAGTATGCACTCAACATTCTCAGTATGCACTCAACATTCTCAGCATGCACTCAACATTCTCAGCATGCACTCAACATTCTCAGTATGCACTCAACATTCTCAGTATGCACTCAACATTCTCAGTATGCACTCAACATTCTCAGTATGCACTCAACATTCTCAGTATGCACTCAACATTCTCAGTATGCACTCAACATTCTCAGTATGCACTCAACATTCTCAGTATGCACTCAACATTCTCAGTATGCACTCAACATTCTCAGTATGCACTCAACATTCTCAGCATGCACTCAACATTCTCAGTATGCACTCAACATTCTCAGTATGCACTCAACATTCTCAGTATGCACTCAACATTCTCAGTATGCACTCAACATTCTCAGCATGCACTCAACATTCTCAGCATGCACTCAACATTCTCAGTATGCACTCAACATTCTCAGTATGCACTCAACATTCTCAGTATGCACTCAACATTCTCAGTATGCACTCAACATTCTCAGTATGCACTCAACATTCTCAGCATGCACTCAACATTCTCAGCATGCACTCAACATTCTCAGTATGCACTCAACATTCTCAGTATGCACTCAACATTCTCAGTATGCACTCAACATTCTCAGCATGCACTCAACATTCTCAGCATGCACTCAACATTCTCAGTATGCACTCAACATTCTCAGTATGCACTCAACATTCTCAGTATGCACTCAACATTCTCAGTATGCACTCAACATTCTCAGTATGCACTCAACATTCTCAGCATGCACTCAACATTCTCAGCATGCACTCAACATTCTCAGTATGCACTCAACATTCTCAGTATGCACTCAACATTCTCAGTATGCACTCAACATTCTCAGTATGCACTCAACATTCTCAGTATGCACTCAACATTCTCAGTATGCACTCAACATACTCAGTATGCACTCAACATTCTCAGTATGCACTCAACATTCTCAGTATGCACTCAACATTCTCAGTATGCACTCAACATTCTCAGTATGCACTCAACATTCTCAGTATGCACTCAACATTCTCAGCATGCACTCAACATTCTCAGTATGCACTCAACATACTCAGTATGCACTCAACATTCTCAGTATGCACTCAACATTCTCAGTATGCACTCAACATTCTCAGTATGCACTCAACATTCTCAGTATGCACTCAACATTCTCAGTATGCACTCAACATTCTCAGTATGCACTCAACATTCTCAGCATGCACTCAACATTCTCAGCATGCACTCAACATTCTCAGTATGCACTCAACATTCTCAGTATGCACTCAACATTCTCAGTATGCACTCAACATTCTCAGTATGCACTCAACATTCTCAGTATGCACTCAACATTCTCAGTATGCACTCAACATTCTCAGTATGCACTCAACATTCTCAGTATGCACTCAACATTCTCAGTATGCACTCAACATTCTCAGTATGCACTCAACATTCTCAGTATGCACTCAACATTCTCAGTATGCACTCAACATTCTCAGTATGCACTCAACATTCTCAGTATGCACTCAACATTCTCAGTATGCACTCAACATTCTCAGTATGCACTCAACATTCTCAGTATGCACTCAACATTCTCAGTATGCACTCAACATTCTCAGTATGCACTCAACATTCTCAGTATGCACTCAACATTCTCAGTATGCACTCAACATTCTCAGTATGCACTCAACATTCTCAGTATGCACTCAACATTCTCAGTATGCACTCAACATTCTCAGTATGCACTCAACATTCTCAGTATGCACTCAACATTCTCAGTATGCACTCAACATTCTCAGTATGCACTCAACATTCTCAGTATGCACTCAACATTCTCAGTATGCACTCAACATTCTCAGTATGCACTCAACATTCTCAGTATGCACTCAACATTCTCAGTATGCACTCAACATTCTCAGTATGCACTCAACATTCTCAGTATGCACTCAACATTCTCAGTATGCACTCAACATTCTCAGTATGCACTCAACATTCTCAGTATGCACTCAACATTCTCAGTATGCACTCAACATTCTCAGTATGCACTCAACATTCTCAGTATGCACTCAACATTCTCAGTATGCACTCAACATTCTCAGTATGCACTCAACATTCTCAGTATGCACTCAACATTCTCAGTATGCACTCAACATTCTCAGTATGCACTCAACATTCTCAGTATGCACTCAACATTCTCAGTATGCACTCAACATTCTCAGTATGCACTCAACATTCTCAGTATGCACTCAACATTCTCAGTATGCACTCAACATTCTCAGTATGCACTCAACATTCTCAGTATGCACTCAACATTCTCAGTATGCACTCAACATTCTCAGTATGCACTCAACATTCTCAGTATGCACTCAACATTCTCAGTATGCACTCAACATTCTCAGTATGCACTCAACATTCTCAGTATGCACTCAACATTCTCAGTATGCACTCAACATTCTCAGTATGCACTCAACATTCTCAGTATGCACTCAACATTCTCAGTACATTCTCAGTATGCACTCAACATTCTCAGTATGCACTCAACATTCTCAGTATGCACTCAACATTCTCAGTATGCACTCAACATTCTCAGTATGCACTCAACATTCTCAGTATGCACTCAACATTCTCAGTATGCACTCAACATTCTCAGTATGCACTCAACATTCTCAGTATGCACTCAACATTCTCAGTATGCACTCAACATTCTCAGTATGCACTCAACATTCTCAGTATGCACTCAACATTCTCAGTATGCACTCAACATTCTCAGTATGCACTCAACATTCTCAGTATGCACTCAACATTCTCAGTATGCACTCAACATTCTCAGTATGCACTCAACATTCTCAGTATGCACTCAACATTCTCAGTATGCACTCAACATTCTCAGTATGCACTCAACATTCTCAGTATGCACTCAACATTCTCAGTATGCACTCAACATGCTCTCAAACGCAAGCCATCACCACTACCTCTCACGATTCCACCACCATCTCCTTCCTCCCTATTCCTCCTCACCCGTCCGCTTTTTCCTCCCTTTCCTTCCCCCATCCCTCCAATCCCCTCACCGCCCGTCACACCCCCCAGGCAAAAACGCCGTCGCCTCCAGCGTGCTGCTGATCGGGGGCATCGCAGTCCGCTGCACGGACCAGCGCATGGTTCTCCTCCCCTCCATCAGTGTTCACACTTCTCAATGCTCCCCCCTCCCCTTCCCCCCCACCCCTCACTCCCTTCAGGCGAAGCAAGCCGTGGCCTCCAGCGACGCCAGTGCCATCCGCGACCCGGCCCTCCCCGACGCGCCCGACGCGGCCCTGCTGCTGATCGCGGACATCGCAGTGCGGTGCACGGACCAGCGCACGGCGCTGCGCCCCTCCATGAGCGAGGTGGTGAACGCGCTGCAGGCGGTGCGGCGGCAGCACCTGGGGGGCGACGAGGAGGAGCAGAAGAAGGCGGAGTCAGCGGTGCTGGTGGACGCGGAGATAGAGGCGATGCGCGTGGAGCTGAGGGGGCACGAGGACACGCTGGACGAGGAGCTCAGCGCCGTCATGCGCTCCATGGCCACGCCCCGCGGGGCCGCTGCTGCCACCCATGGGTTCCCGCCCGTGTCTGGTTCGGGCGGTGGGTCTGGTGCTGCTGGGAGTGCTGGCTCTGAAGCAGCAGACACGCGGGTGACCATTCACGACCCCCACCCGCTCCCCACGGCCTCTGAAGGAGCCGCCGCCGCTGCTGCCACTGCTGCTGCTGCAGCTGCTGCGGGCGCCAAGGCTGGCGAGCAAGAGGAAATCCAAGAGGTGTCGCTGCAGTTCTACCTTGATAAGCCCGCACCCGCCTCACACACCCCACCGCCCGCCCCACCACCCGCAGAACAGCCTGCATCGTTCCAGTTCTCTCCTGCACCAGACCCTTCCTTGCCCCCGCCTGGAAGTAGCGGCGATGGTAGGGCGCCGGGTGGTGGTGCTGTTGAAGCAGGGAGAGGCCAGGACACTGTGTTGTCTGTGGACGACTCACAGCAGGGCGGGGCTTGGGAGGAGCACCCCCCGCATGGGGATGTGCATGTGGGAGGGCAGCAAGCTGCTTCACCTCCCCCACCGCTCTTCAGGCAGCATGAGCTCGAAGCTGCGCCCCAAGATGAATCCGAGCCTGAGCTCAAGCGTGAACCTGAGGGTGGCACTGGATTCGTGCACACGGCTGGACGTGGTCCTGGGCATGGTGCTGGGCCCGTGCATGGGGATGGGGAGGCGCCCATTGCACTTCACGCACAGGGGGCTTTCATGGGAGAGCTGCAATACGCCGCTCCTGCCTCTGCTGCTTCTGCCCCTGCTGCTGCTACCTCTACTGCATCTGCCTTGTCTGCTGGTGCTGCTGGCATGGCTGGGGCAGAGGATTCTGATGCTGAATCTTTCTCGTTCGGGAACCTTGCTCCCCAAACTTCTTCTGCTGCCCTCACCCCTCCACCTGTCCTCACCCCTCCACCTGTCCTCACCCCTCCACCTGTCCTCACCCCTCCACCTGTCCTCACCCCTCCACCTGTCCTCACCCCTCCACCTGTCCTCACCCCTCCACCTGTCCTCACCCCTCCTCCTGCCCTCACCCCTCCACCTGTCCTCACCCCTCCTCCTGCCCTCACCCCTCCTCCTGCCCTCACCCCTCCTCCTGCCCTCAACCCTCCTCCTGCCCTCACCCCTCCTCCCACCCTCACCCCTCCTCCTGCCCTCACCCCTCCTCCTGGCCCCGCCCCTCCTCCTGCCCTCACCCCTCCTCCCACCCTCAACCCTCCTCCTGCCCTCAACCCTCCTCCTGCCCTCACCCTTCCTCCCGCCCTCACCCCTCCACCTGGCCTCCGCCCACCACCAGGCAGGACCACAACCCCAGCAGCGCCTGTCCCACAGCCCGCACCTGCGTTGTCATCACAGCTATCACTGGGCGTCACAGCTCTGATGTCTGAGGACTCCACCCAAGATGATGACCCACTGGCAGAAACACCAAGCTCTGACGCGCCCGACCCCGACTCATCCCACACGTCAGACCCCGCTGGAGCATCAGGGGGTTCTTCTATCAGCCAGCAAGATTCAAGTGGTCCGGGGGATTCTTCTGGCTCTGCTCGCAAGAGTTCGCGCAAGGGTGGCCGGAAGGGTCGTAGAGGGAGGTGAAGTTGAGTGCCAGGCTGATCAAATTGTTCATGCGGTGTATCCGTGGGCTCTTGTACTCGTAGTAGATGGTGGGTTGATAAGTGTATGTGGGTTCTTTTTCTTTTCTTTCCATTCTGTTGTATCTGGTTAGCAATAAAGCTTATATATCTGTTTATGACTGACATTATGTGTAAGCTGGTTACGATTAAATTTTCTTCTATAATTTTTAAACCGGATTTAATCTGGTTTAGAGCGGTATCATAGGGATGTGGAAGATTGTTCCCAGTGATTGAATTTTGTTCGGCAGCTCCGAATGTCTTTATCCCCCATCCAAAGCTTGAGGAAGTTTACGTGTGTGAGGTGGTGTTCTGCTACTCCTTGGAACATTATCATTACCGTAGCACTAGTACCGTATACTCCCGGACAAAACACCCCCCATAATTGTACACCCCCGGGTAGCTTGTGCGGGGTGGGTGTTATGATAGACCTCGTTTCTACTATACCCCCCTTTTTGGCTGATTTTCTATAACACCCCCCTTTTCTTACGGATTCATTATTATAGTCGTTAACGAGTAGCTGCAATACGGAAGAATATCGTGTGAATTTCTCCCTCGATGAAATTTCGCGGTACATTCAAAGGCAATCTGCCGAGATTTGCCCCCTCCCACTATTTCTCTGTCGCCACGTGCAGGTGAATCTTCCGTTGCAAGTGGCAAGAGAGGTGCCACATGCCATTTTCGTGGGGGCGATGAAGTTCGAGGCCGAAACTCACATTCACGCCTCAGGCAGTGATGCTAAAACGACCAGCAAAACACCCACATTGACTAATTAAAAAAACACTAACACTAATATAGGACATATGTAAAGACCCGGGTATTATGTATTTTTTTCCTATGAGGAGACCCCCCCCATTTTTTCCCTGTATTTTTAGCTATACCCTAGGGTGTTATGTCCGGGAGAATACGGTATATATTCCATGGGAGCAAGCACCCTCTCTTCTCATCCACACCCCGCTTGCTCCACCCTCTCCTGCGTCTCCCTGCCCGGCGTCCTCATCTTCCTCCTGCTCTCTTGACTTCTGGGTCGACTAGTACGTAAGTGAAGTAACCCTCACCTGCCTGCACCGGCCCTGCACCCTCATAGTGCTCCTCTGCTGTGCTGTGCTGCGGCGAGGGCTGGTCTAACGGAAGGAGTCGGGCAGCTTGGGCTTGTTGCGCATGATGGCGTCTATCCGCTCCATGACTGCGGGGGTCAGCTTCGGCATCACCTCCAGTGCCTTCATGTTCTCCTCTATCTGCCATGCACGCATGCATGCATACGTGCACATGCACAGTAACACACACAATGTTGAACCTGCATTCCCTGCACTCCCTCTCTATGGATTTTGACCCTGCACCGGACCACAGACCCCTCTCCCCACTCCCACAACACCCCCCTCCCCTCGCCCCACTCTCTCCTCCCCCCACTCTCTCCTCCCCCCACACTCACCACGCACCTGGCTTTCCATGGTGCTTTCCACACACCTGTCTCCACACCCCCCACCCAACGCTCCCCACTCCTCCTCACCCTCCTCCCTCCATGCCCCCATCACCCCACTACCCACCACACACCTGGCTCTCGTTGGTGCTGCCGATGATGACCACTCCCTACTGCCCCCACTCCCCGCACGTCCCGATCCCCAGTCCCCCCCTCTCCCACCACCTCCCCCACCATTCCCCACCCCGTCCCCCCCGCGCACCTGGGACTCCTTGGTGGAGCCGGTGATGACGGAGGAGACGAGGGGGTTCTTGGCGCACCACGCGAGGCTGAGCTGCGCCACCGTGCACTGCAGCTCGCCCGCCACCGCCTGCAGCGCGCCCACCTTGTCCAACACCTCCTCCACCAGCTTGCGCGTCGCCAGGTGCTGGGGGGGGGAGTGGAGACGGGAAAGCAGGGTGGAAAGCGGGGATGGGTGGCGGACAGGGAACAGGGGGCGACGGCGGCAGGAAAAGGGGAGGGAGTGGGAAGAGAGAATGACAAGGGAATGGTGATCAACGGTGGGGGGAGGCGGGGGAGGGCAGCAGGAGGGAAAGAGGGAGGTGAAGCTGGGGGAAGGAGGCGGAGCAGGCAGCAAGGGGCAGCAGTGGTGGTGACATACTGCGAGAGGGCGTGTGGGCGTGAGAGGGCGTGAGAGGGAGTGAGAGGGAGTGAGGGCGTGAGAAGGCGTGAGAGGGAGTGAGAGGCATCAAGGTAAAAACCATTGCATGACTTGACGTGAGAGGCCTCACCTTGTAGTTGGCGAGGGCGAAGCGCGAGTCGGGGGGGATGTGGCCGCGCGCGTACTTCCCTGTGAGCACTCCCGACGCCAGCGGCGACCACGTGGTGAGCCCCAGCCCGTACGGCTCGTACAGCGGCAGGAACTCCTTCTCCACCTGGTGCCACGGGGGGAAAGGGGAGGGCGGGAAAGGGCAAGGGGGGAATGGGCGACAAGGGAAACGGGTGGGAGGGGGCGAGGGTGGGGAAGGAGGGGATGGAGACGGAAGAGGGTGGGTGGGGGAGGGTGGGGAGGGATGGAGGGGAAAGAATGTGACATAAAGAAAGAGTGGAGGGGTGTGAGCGAGGGAGTGTATGTGGGAGGGGGGCTGGGTTGGGGGGGCGGCGTGTGTGTGGCGACCAGTGTGTCTGAAGGTAAGTGCTTCTGTGAACGTGCAGACTGAGTGAGAGGAAGTACAAGGGAGAAGCGAGGGAGAGAAAGAGTGCGAGAAAGAGGGGCAGAGGGGGGATGGAGGAGGGGAGAGAGGAAGTGGAAGCAGGGGGAAGCGAGGGAGGAAAGGATATAAGCAGGGGGAGCAGGAAGAGCATGCGGTTAACGGGTACCAGCAACTCTGTCCACTCTAGCGATGAATGACAACAGCTACCCACACACCACGCTCAACACACATTCATCCACTCCACTTCCTTCCCCACCCCCCCAGTCCCCGACCCCTCTCGCATGCCTCCTTGCTCCCAGCCTCATCACGCAGATTCCACCATATATTGAAGAACCTTCCTCCTCTCGCCGCCCACCTTCTCCCCTCTCGCCGCCCACCCCCCCCTTCTCACCGCACACCTGGCCCGTGTGGCTGCGCACCTTCTCCCGCGCGATGAGGTTGTACTCGGGCTGCTCCATGGCGGGCCCGATGAGGTTCAGCCGCCGCGCCACCTCACACGCCTCCGTGATCTGCGCCGCACTCCACTCACTCGTGCCCCAGTAGAACGCCCACCCCTGCCCAGTGTTGTTTGTGAGCGTGGGCGCGGGGAGACGCGGGGGTGGGGACGGGGGCAGGGGCGTGGAGGAAGGTAGGAGGCGAAGAGGATTGGCGTATGAAGGGGAGGAAGGCATGCCTCGAGTGCTTCTCCAAGGGCGCAGATTAGACCTGCGCCGCACTCCACTCACTCCTGCCCCAGTGGATCGCCCACCCCTGTCCAGTGTTGTTTGTGAGCGTAGGGGCAGGAGGGACAGAACAGGAAAAAAGGCAGGGGTAGGGGGAGGGGCGGGGGGGTTTAGGGGAGAGGATTGGCGTATGGAGGGGAAGAGGGCATGCTTGATTGGCCCCCCTTATCAATGGGGCGCACAGTCTTCCCTCTTTAACACTTCTCCCCTCCCCCCTAACACCCTCCTCCTCTCCTCTCCTCTCCTCTCCTTCCCCCCCCTCCCCCCCCCCCCCGCACCTTATCAATGACGTGGTTCATGGCGCGCACGGTCTCTTCGATGGGAGTGGAGGCGTCGGGGCGGTGGCAGTAGAGCAGGTCCACGTACTCCATGCCCAGCCGCCGCAGCGACGCGCGCACGCCCTCCACTATGTGCTTCCGCGACAGCCCCTTCTCGTTCACGCCCTGCGACCGGGTGACGGGAGGAATTCGGGACGGGGGGGACGAGGGAAGAAACGGGGGATGCGGGCGGGGGACCGGGGCGGAGCGGCAAGGGGGCGGGGGGCAGAAAGGGGGGGTGCAGGGGGGGGAAAGGCGGAGGTTCTCTGATTGGAATTGCAACGACTCCCCTTAACAATGCGCTTCTCGTTGTGCGACAGGGGGGAAGAAGAGAGAGAGACTGGGAGTAGGGAAGGGGAAGGGCGGGAGAGGGAATTTCGTGCCTGGCGGCCTGGAAGCCTGTTATAACTCCCTCACCACCTGGCCGCCCCATAAAATCGTGAAGGAGGCGACGACGTCAGAGCGTCGCCAGCCCAGCTCAACAACCCCGACCCCAAAACCCGCACCAGCCCCCCGCCGCACTTAGTCTCCCCACACCACCTGCCACCACTCCAAACCCACCTGGCCGCCCCAGAAGATCTTGGTGGAGACGACGATCTCGGAGCGGCGCCAGCCGAGCTCGCGCACGGCCTGGCCGAAGATCTCCTCGGCCTTGCCGTTGGCATACACCTCCGCGTTGTCAAAGAAGTTCACGCCCGCCTCGTAGCACCGCCGCAGCAGCCGCTTCGCTAGCTCCACGTCCACCTGCGCGCGCACCGCGGGGGGGGAGGGGGGAGTCGGGGATAGGGGTGGGGCGGGGAGGAGAGGGGCGGGGCGGGGTGGGCAGGGGTGGGCAGGGGTGGGCAAGGGGGGGGCAGGGGTGGGCAGGACAGGGGAACGGAGGGGAGCGGAGGGTGGGAGGGGGGGGGGGGGGAGAGAGAAGGGGGGGTGGGGGGGGGGGGGGGGGGGGGAGGGGGTGGGGAGAAGGTGGGGTGGGGGGGAGGGGAGGGGAAGAAGAAGGGGGGGGGGGGGGGGGGGGGGGTGGGGAGGGTCGTGGAGGGCACGGTCGAGGTTCGGGGTGGGGGGTTTGGGGGGGAGAGATCCGAGAGGTGCGTGGGGAGAGAGTTTGGATAGAGTTTGGGAATTTGAGGGGAAGGCGGAAGAGGGACGAGAACGGGGAGAGGAAGAACGAGGCGGCGTGGGGATGCGGGTGGGATGCGTCACCCATCCGGGGTTGTGCGGGGGTAACGATGCGCTCGCGAGCGGGTAGGCATGGCTGCGGAGCGGCACCGCGTCGCGCATTGACGGATGACCGGAAAACGAGGTGATGTAGCAGATCGGTGACGGGAGGCGGCGACAACGGCTATGCGAATCGAGGATCACACAGATCTAAGGATGAGGGCGTCGAATCGAGCGCGGAACCAGGAGGGTGGACATTGGTGCGACCAGGGAGAGAGGGCAGCAGCGCGAAGGAGCAGCACAAAGCGGAGGTCGTTGTCATTCCTCGCCGCTATGGCGCCGGTGCTGACGGCGGACCGCAACTCTCGGAGTGCGCCGCGCGTTGATTTGATCGGCGAGCGCGTTTGCGGGAGAGAAAGGGAACGGATTGGCACCTGGTTGCCGAACGTGACCCACGACCCGAAGCTGAACACCGACACCTTGAGCCCCGTGCGACCCAGATTGCGATACTCCATCGTAGGCCTGCTGCCGCTGTGACCGTCGCCTGTCGCTGTAACTGCTGTCGACATGCTCGCCTTTTTCTCCGACTCCTCGAAGGTTCAGACGAGTGAGGAAACCCAGTGGGTCGTCGGGTTGTCGAATGGCAATGGCTCAGCTTTGCGAGTGAATATGAAGACAACCTGGTAGACTAAAGAAGGGTCACGGCATGATGACTCACCCTCTGCCAGTGTGGCGGTCCCAACCAAGAAGCAGGAAAATGGTTAAGGCGAGATTGAACAAAATGATGTTATTCCGTCTTTGGATTCTTTGTCGAACACTCTTGGAGCGCCGATGTGGAGACGTTGAACTTATTACCATCGATAAAATCTGTCAATAATACTCTTAGTGTGTAGGATGACATGCCAAACCATATTTCTTAAAGTTACATACAATTTTCTATATTTCTTGTCTGAATTTCATGTGGCATACCACTCGACCATATTTATCTTTACATTGTTTTTACAGAATCTATGATTACAATGATTTTATTATCTTCTAACAAACTTACTCAATCCGAGTATCACCTTTAAAATTACACAGATTTTATATTGGCCGCCCTATTTGAAAAACAAAACAAAATTTCTACCTACAATAGATCATATGGTTTCTGAATAATCAATATTAAAAAGAACAGATATATTTTAGATAATCAGATATATGTTTTCGTTTCTTCATATGCTGAACATCAGTGAGACTAGATATAGATAACATTTCATGATGTATTGTTGAATAATAACATGTTTACCCCACACGGAAAATTATTCAGTTAATTCATGACGAAAAAAGGGCATGCGATGGTTAATGAGTTTAATTTATCAGATGAATGACTGCAAATCAAGGTATGTTTACTTATGACGCGATGACATCGCCACCGGAATGCTGTAAGACTTGTCGTGTGTTTTGAAAGGATCTATGTTTTCTTGACTGGCGAATATTTGCCTCCCGCACAGACCCCAAGCCCGCCCCTTTCCCCGTCCCGACTTCCCTCCGCTTTCCAGTGTGCATTTTTGCATGCGTCACACGTGGTCGTGGCTAATTGCAGCCACGTCTGACAACCTCAACTCGAAGAGGTTTTCACCCGAGGAGCCGCGCATGTCAGGACTAGATTTGGCGGGAGATCTGACAGACCAGGGTTGTGGGGACTTCGGTATGAACTATGTTAAGGTGGTACTGTATGTTATGATTTGTTCCAGAGATTTCTCAAAATAACATCTACCGTATACTCCCGGACAAAACACCCCCCCATAATTGTACACCCCCGGGTAGCTTGTGCGGGGTGGGTGTTATGATAGACCTCGTTTCTACTATACCCCCCTTTTTGGCTGATTTTCTATAACACCCCCCTTTTCTTACGGATTCATTATTATAGTCGTTAACGAGTAGCTACAATACGGAAGAATATCGTGTGAATTTCTCCCTCGATGAAATTTCGCGGTACATTCAAAGGCAATCTGCCGAGATTTGCCCCCTCCCACTATTTCTCTGTCGCCACGTGCAGGTGAATCTTCCGTTGCAAGTGGCAAGAGAGGTGCCACATGCCATTTTCGTGGGGGCGATGAAGTTCGAGGCCGAAACTCACATTCGCGCCTCAGGCAGTGATGCTAAAACGACCAGAAAAACACCCACATTGACTAATTAAAAAAACACTAACACTAAAATATGCCATATGTAAAGACCCGGGTTGTCAAATGTTGAACATTGATATGATAGGCTATAGTGAGTTGCACTCTAGGGGGTACAGCTTCTAGGGTTGCTCATTTGTACCCCATTCGTTTCTATTCCAATCATTCCGTTGTTCGCTAACTTTAAAACCAGGGTGCACATTCAATTGGATTTCTGTCAAAGGTTAACCTTTGACCTCGGGGTTACTCAGTGATTTAGGAATATCTGGGGGGGGTGTTCGCTTCAGCAGGTGAACATTTGAACCCTCGAGATTTGGCAAATGTATACCGAAGTCATCGAATGTGCTTCCGCCAATTCGTTTCCCCCCTCCCCATACCTATTCCGCTCCCACCGAAATTGTTTCCCCTTCCCCCACAATATCGTCTCACCCCCTTTCCCCTTTCCGCCAACCCAGTTGCCCTCCCCTTGATCCCCAATTTCTAGATCCAAGTGTTATCAATTTCTCCCCTGCCAAGCCTCATCTCTCACGGACGAAAAGCCCCATGCTCGCCCATTCTCAACTATTTATTCGCTACTCGTCAACCAATCAGCAGTTCCCGCAAACATGCCGCCCAAAATTTAGCCTGGAGTCGCGTTGAATGTGTACCTTGGTTTTAAGATGGTATCATGAGTAGGTGTCGATCCTCTCGCCTAGCCTAGCCTAGCTCGCGCCCTAGCGCCCTCCGCGCCCTTGCGCCCTAGCACACTCCGCGCCCTCCGCGCCCTCCGCGCCCTTGCGCCCTAGCACCCTCCGCGCCCTCCGCGCCCTCCGCGCCTTAGCCACCGCGCCCTCCGCGCCATCTCCGCGCCTTAGCGCCCTCCTCCTCCGCGCGTTAGCGCCCTCCGCGCCCCTAGCCTGCGCCCCTAGCCCGTCGCCCAGGCCCACGCCCTAGCCCGTCGCCCAGGCGCCCGCCCTAGCCCGTCGCCCAGGCGCCCGCCCTAGCCCGTCGCCCAGGCGCCCGCCCTAACCCGTCGCCCAGGCGCCCGCCCTAGCCCGTCGCCCAGGCGCCCGCCCTAGCCCGTCGCCCAGGCGCCCGCCCTAGCCCGTCGCCCAGGCGCCCGCCCTAGCCCGTCGCCCAGGCGCCCGCCCTAGCCCGTCGCCCAGGCGCCCACCCCAGCCCGTCGCCCAGGCGCCCGCCCCAGCCCGTCGCCCAAGCGCCCGCCCTAGCCCGTCGCCCAGGCGCCCGCCCTAGCCCGTCGCCCTGGCCTGCGCCCTAGCCCGTCGCCCAGGCGCCCGTCCTAGCCCGTCGCCCAGGCCTGCGCCCTAGCCCGTCGGCCAGGCGCCCGTCCTAGCCCGTCGACCAGGCGCCCGTCCTAGCCCGTCGCCCAGGCGCCCTCCCTGGCTCGTCACCCCAGCCCCGCAGGCAGCGCGCCACGCGGGTAGCGCGCCCCGCGGATAGCGCGCCCCGCAGGAGGCGCGCCCCGTGGTTAGCGCGCCCCGCAGGAGGCGCGCCCCGCGGGTAGCGCGCCCCGCAGGCAGCACACCCTGCAGGCAGCGCGCCCCGGGGTGCTTTAGTGCCAGAAAATAAATAAATAAATTAAACCCTAAAAAAAAAAAAAAAAAAAAAAGGGGTTCACAGTGGGGGCCTGCGACTGTCGCCCGCGTTCTTGCTTGCCGGACGTCCTGCACAGTTGCCTACATCCCGCAGCCGTCAGTACTGCAGCCCCTACTGTCGCACGTACTTTCCACTGCCAGTGGCTCTACTAGCGGCAGCCGACAGCCGCACTTACGGTCTCTAGCCCCGGCCGTTCCTACCTCCAGCCAGCCCTAGCTCGCCGCTTCTAGCTCCAGTCTCGCTCCAGCCGTTCTCGCTCCTCGCTCGTAGCTCAGTTTGGTCCGTGCTCCGGCCGTTCCTCGCCTAGTTTCACCTGGCGCTTCTAGCTCAGTTTGCTCCGTGTTCCAGCCGTTCCTCGCCTAGTTTCACCTGGCGCTCCTAGCTTAGTTCGCTCCGTGCTCCAGCAGTTACTCGCCTGGTTTCACCTGGCGCTCCTAACTTAGTTCGCTCCGTGCTCCAGCAGTTACTCGCCTGGTTTCACCTTGCGCTCCTAGTTGTTCTCATTTTTCACAGCAGCCTGTCGCTCCTGTCGCTCCTAGCCTGCCGCTCCTGCACCCCGCTAGCTTTTATCATGGAGTCCACTAGGGTTCTCCAGCAGCAGGGACAGCAGCAGCGGCCTTTTCAGCAGTGGCTTACGCAGCGGCAGGGGCGCCCTCAGCAGCTCTGGTGCCCTCAGCAGCCATGGGGGCCTGGTGGTTCAGGTCGCGTTGGCTGCAGCAGCGGCCCAGCCAGCTGGGGGGCTCGTCCCGGTGGCCGCGACGTCGGCCCCTGCCAGTACCGGATCCTGACCGGCCCTGGTGCTGGCACTACCTGCTGGCGTCCTGACCACTCTGCACAGCGCTGCTACAGCCGCCTCGACGACCTTTACCGTGAGCGTTTTGGGCCTGAGTCGGCTCCCCCGATCTGGCCGGGTCTGTTTTGTAGTGGTTTCCCTGTGTTTGATATGTCTATGGATGCTGTTTATTCTGTCACGTACGGATCTCTTGGCTTACGTGTACCTAGCTTAGGACCTTTGCCTGTTGCTAGTGTCGGTACTTGTGCTTTTAGTGTAGGTGCTTGTGTAGTCACTAGCCCAGCCGTGACGACTGCTGTTGCGTCGCTCTCCTTCACGCTGGACTCCGGCGCGTCTCAGTGTTTCTTCCGCGACCACACCACTGTCACACCTCTTTCGGCTCCAGTCCCAGTTGCCCTGGCTGATCCTACTTCAGGACCAGCAGTTGCTCGTAGCTCGACCACCCTCCCGTGCCCGGCTGTCCCCTCTGGTTTCCTCACTGGTCTCTACATCCCCTCGTTCTCTCGGAACTTGGTGGGTGTTGGATACCTTCAGGACCAGGGGATCACAGTCACTTTTCCTGCGCACGGGAGGACTGCGATCTGTACGGACTCTTCCACCGGGGCAGTTCTTGCCACGTTCACCAGAGAGCCCCACTCAGGTCTCTTCGTCCTGCACACTCCGCCCCCGCAGGTAGCTGCGTCTGGTCAGGTTGCTTCGTCCCCCCCGGTAGCAGAGTCCGGTCAGGTGGCTGTGTCCAGTCCGGTCGCTGTGTCCAGTCCAGTCGCTGCGTCTTGCTCCTGTCGCTCTCTCGCCCACCGCACCGTCCTGTGGCACCACCGTCTTGGCCACCCGTCGATCCCTCGCCTTCGTGGCATGCTCAGTCAAGGACTAGTCACAGGTCTCCCACGCACCTTCCCATCGCTCCCTCCCTCGCTTGCCCCTCCTTGCTCTCCGTGCGTCGCCGGTCGCTTACGTGCCACTCCCCACTCCTCCTCCCTTCGTCCGGCCACCGCTCCCTTCGAGACTCTCCACTTGGACGTCTGGGGACCTGCCCCGACGCAGGGGTCTGGGAGGGAGCGCTACTTTCTGGTGGTCGTCGACGACTTCTCCAGGTACACCACAGTGTTTCCTCTTGCGAAGAAGTCCGAGGTGACTGCTACGCTGATCAGGGGGCTTCTAGCCACTGAGGGCACTCGTGGTCGTCGAGTCAGTTGTCTTCACTCCGACCGTGGGGGCGAGTTTCGCTCCGGCATTCTCGGCGGATTCTGCGGCGAACAGGGCATCACCCAGTCCTGGACGCTGCCAGAGTCCCCACAGCAGAATGGGGTTGCTGAGCGCCGCATAGGCTTGGTCATGGACATCGCCCGCACGTCCATGATTCATGCCTGTGCGCCCCATTTTCTGTGGCCTCACGCGGTTCGCTACGCCGCACACCAGCTGAACCTCCAGCCGCGTGTCTCGCGGCCCGAGGCTTCACCGACCAGTCTCTGGACTGGATCCCCTGGTGTTGGGTCGGCCTTTCGAGTCTGGGGCTGCCTTGCACTTGTTCGCGACACCTCCGCGGACAAGCTCTCGGCACGCGCCGTCCCCTGTGTCTTCCTTGGTTTCCCAGTGGACTCTGCTGACTGGTCCTTTTACCACCCTCCCCTCCACCAGTTCCTAGATTCCCGTGACGTCCGGTTTGACGAGTCCGTGTCCTACTACACCCGGTACCCCTGTCGAGGTCTCCCGGTACCCCCTCCCCCTCTCTTCCTCGCACCCTCTCCTCCTCCTGCTCCCGCTCCTCCGGTACCCCCGCCCCCCCCTGGTCCTGCCCCGTCTGGTGTGTCCCACGCTACCCCTCTCCCCTCGGTCGCGCGTCAGGTAGCTTCTCCCTCCCCGCAGTCCTCCTCACAGTCCCCTCAGCAGCCTTCGGCACTTCCGCGACAGGTTACTGTGGACTCGGTTGGTGTTGGAGCTGGAGGTGCAGCCGCTGGCGGTGCTCGGTCTGGGGATGCTCGGTACTGGAGCTGGAGGTGCTGGCGCAGGTGACGCTAGCTCTGGGGGTGCTGGAGCTGGAGGTGCTGGCGCAGGTGGCGCTAGCTCTGGGGGTGCTGGAGCTGGAGGTGCCGGCACTGGAGGTGCTGGTTCTGGGGGTGCTGGAGTTGGGGGTGCTGGCACTAGCGGTGCTAGTTCGGGGGGTGCTGGAGTTGGAGGTCCTGGCACTGGCGGTACTGGTTTTGGGGGTGCTGAGTCTGAGGAGAGTGACGCTGGGGACCCTGGTTCTGCGGAGTCCACCCTGCCCCCCCACCGCCACGACACGCGTCTCCAGGCTGCCCGTCGGCGTGAGCGTGAGGAGCAGGAGCGGTTGGAGAGGGAGCGGCAGGAGCTGCGGGTGCTGGACCTTCTGGAGCAGCAGCGGCGGCGGCAGCAGCAGCAGCAGCAGCAGCAGCAGCAGCAGCAGCAGCAGCAGCAGCCGCAGCCGCAGCCACAGCCGCAGTAGCAGCAGCAGCCGCAGCCGCAGCCGCAGCGGCCGCAGCCGCCACCGCAGCTTCCTCTAGAGCGGCGGTTGTTCCCACCTGTGAGTGGCCTGCGAGCCCTTGGCCTTTCCTCCTCTCCTCCTGTCCGCTCCCAGTCTCCTCCTGTGTTTGTTCCTCCGTTGCCTCCTCCTGACGACCGTCCGGCGGTCTGGTCTTCTCCTCCTCCTCAGTCTCCTCCTCCCTCTGTCCGTCGCGACTTGATCACTCATTGTCCTCCGCGTGCTCGTCACTCGTCCCCTGTTACTGACCTCCACACTGCCCTCCACACTGCCCTCCTTTGTTCGTCTCGTCGTCGTTCTCCTTCTCCTGTGTCCGTTCTCCCGTCTCCTCCTCCGTCCTCTCTACCTGCCCTCCCCACTCCTATCTCTGACTACTACCGCGCTGTTCGTCCTGTTGCCGCACGTGTCCTCACCACTCTTGTCACCGACCCTCGTTTCCCTCCGTCGTCTGTCTCGGCTCTCACTGCCGCTGTCGCTGAGTTTGCTGCCGCCAGCCGCCTTGACTACGCCACCCGTGTGGTGCCAGCTCCTCCCTACCGTCCTCTGTCCGTCGGGGGTGGGTTTGCCCTTGGCTGTGACGTCCTAGAGGACAGAGAGTCTGAGCTGGAGTACTGGGCAGCCGCTTCTCCCTCTGTGTGTGCCATGCTGCTCTCCCCTGAGGGAGACCCCGACGCCCTTGACATACCGACTCCTCGCACTTACCGCGAGGCAGTGTCAGGGGCGTGGGCCTCTCAGTGGAAAGCGGCTATGGACTCAGAGTTGGCGTCTTGGAGATCCACAGGCACCTACGTCGACGCAGTTCCCCCTCCCAGGGCGAACGTAGTCGATGGCATGTGGCTCTTCAAGGTGAAGCGGCCGCCTGGAGCACCGCCGGTGTTCAAGGCGCGCTACGTGGCTAGGGGTTTCAGTCAGCGTGAGGGAGTTGACTTCTTCCAGACCTTCGCCCCGACCCCGAAGATGACTACTCTTCGGGTGTTACTCCACATAGCAGCGCAGCGAGACTACGAGCTGCACTCCCTCGACTTCTCCACTGCGTTCCTCCAGGGCCGACTGCACGAGGAGATCTGGCTGCGCCGTCCTCCTGGCTTCACTGACACCTTCCCACCTGGGACCCAGTGGAGCCTGAGGCGACCAGTCTACGGTCTCCGCCAGTCGCCCCGTGAGTGGCACGACACTCTTCGCTCCACGCTTCGTGACCTTGGGTTCAGCCCGTCCTCCGCCGACCCGTCGCTATTTGTTCGAGCGGGTTCTACTCCTTTCTTTATCCTTGTCTACGTCGACGACTTGGTGTTTGCTACAGCAGACAGGGCAGCCCTGGCTCAGGTGAAGTCCGAACTGCAGAAGAGACACAAGTGCACTGACCTGGGTGAGCTGCAGCGCTACCTTGGCCTGCAGATCACCCGGGACAGAGCCGCTCGCACCATCACACTGACGCAGTCACACATGGTGCAGCAGGTCCTTCGGCGGTTCCACTTCCAGTTCTCCACCACACATCCCACTCCTCTTGCTGTTGACCACAGACTCACGGGCCCCTTTCCTGACGAGCCCTTTGAGTCCAGTGGACCCTACGCAGAGCTGGTGGGCTGCCTCATGTACCTGATGACTTGTACTCGACCGGACCTCGCCTTTCCACTCAGCATCCTTTCTCGCTTTGTTGCGACTGGGAGACACCGCCCTGTCCACTGGACAGCTGCTGTGAGGGTGGCGAAGTACCTGGTGACTACATCAGGCTTGGGGCTTGTGCTTGGAGGGACTCAGCCAGTGGCGTTGACTGGTCACTGCGACTCTTCCTACGCTGACGACGTGGAGACTCAGCGTTCGACTCAGGGTTACTGCTTCAGTCTGGGAGCTGGTGCTGTGTCGTGGAGGTCTACACGGTCGTCGTCTGTGGCTACTTCCAGTGCAGAGGCAGAGATCTACGCTGGTGCCATGGCGGCACAGGAGCTTCGCTGGTTGACCTTCTTGCTCGCTGACCTTGGTGAGCGGCCTCGCTCTGCACCGACCTTGTACGCTGACAATAAGGCCATGATCCTCCTGTGTCGAGAGCCTCGACTGGAGAGCAGAGTGAAGCATATTGACGTGAGGTACTTCCTTCTGCGAGAGCTGCAGCGACGCGGTCAGGCACGCCTGGACTTTGTGGCCTCAGAGGCCAACACTGCAGACGTCTTCACCAAGGCCTTGGCGCTTGGTGACCACCACAGGTTCTGTGTGCAATTGGGGCTTGTTGAGGTAGGCCCTCGGTTGGTGTAGTCCTGTTGCTTGCTCTGCTTGTTGTGCTTTGTATTTATATCCTAGTGAACTCTTGAACTGGCCTTGTGGCCGCTTGCTTGCGCTCGGAATTTGTGTGGTGTCCTTGAGATCCACCCTGAGCTTGCCTTGGTTCTTGCTTTGACTGGTCTTGTGACCGTTTGTTCACCTTGCTTGCTTTGATGCCCCTCACTTAGCCTATGGGGGTGTGTCAAATGTTGAACATTGATATGATAGGCTATAGTGAGTTGCACTCTAGGGGGTACAGCTTCTAGGGTTGCTCATTTGTACCCCATTCGTTTCTATTCCAATCATTCCGTTGTTCGCTAACTTTAAGACGGGTATTATGTATTTTTTTCCTATGAGGAGACCCCCCCCATTTTTTCCCTGTATTTTTAGCTATACCCTAGGGTGTTATGTCCGGGAGAATACGGTAACAAACCTGACAATATCAATAATATATGGAAGAATCCTAACAAAACAGGAACTTGGGGAGGCAGGGAAAGTCAGAAGGCAGCATCATATTTGATATAATCGGCCGAGCATGTATTTCCAATATTTGGGGTTGTACGCGAAGCACTAAACCCCAATGATGAAAATTATATAATGATTGAAGTATACATGATGTTGGAATAACCGAAAGGTTAACATAAACATTTCCGAAGGCTCTCGACTCGCGCGTCACTCTATAGCCCACATAGAGCTTGCTGAAGGCCGAGGGTCACCCGAAGGTCAATACTCGAAGACAGTCAACGGTCGTGACCCTTGACTTCCAAGTAACCGCACTTGGTAGTTACGCGATGCAACATGGTTACTGTCAAGAATAGCAATAGTCCTAGTTACTGTAGCAATGCAATACCGTTAATAAAAGAATGTACCCCTCAGAGTACATGGCTAGCTAGGATTGTGTCAAATAACATTTATATGTTTTTGTTAGTTTGCTAGGCTACATTGAGTTGCATAGTATAGGGTACACAGTTTCCCTCGACAATCCTACTTGTACCTTCTTGCCCTACTATCCGATCATGCAATTCCGCTAGCCTACTCTTGAGAGATTGCTATTAATTCCTTGTATCAATATCCTTAAATCATCTTGTTCTTTTTCAACGTATTTAACAAGGTCATTTCAAGACTTCGCTGTCTTCCCTTAAACTTGACCTGCGCAAAACATTCAACATCACGCACAGTCAGATACAATCACGAAAACGCAAACAAAGTTCATTCTGACTTCGAAGCTGAAGACATCACTTCCCTTCGACGGAAAGGATTTCTACACGTGGAGCTTCGAGTTCGAGCTCCTCGCGACAACAGCGCAAATCTGGATGTACTACGATGGAAGCTTACCGTTTCCGACAAAAGGCACCATCCAAGAGAAGAACCAGTACTACCATGAATCTCCTCTCGTGTACACCACTCTTCTCCGAACCTCTCCCCTTCTGAGCAACTTGGCATTCGCTCCTACAAGTCAGAGTGGGCGCCCGTGTACGCTTCTTGGGAGTACCTGCGCAACTCATACATGGGAACAGATCCCGTTACAATGAGTCGCCTGCTCAGCCAACTTACATCGGTTAAAATGCAACAAGGGGAGAAAGCGGGACCGTATATCATTCGATGCCGTAATCTGCGCGACCACATTAAGAAGCGCGGCGGAACCGTTCCCGACGACATGTTCGTCTCCATGGTTCTTTCCGGCCTTGGACCTGATTGGCGACAGTGCCAATCGTTGCTCCGTGCTCGAGCAACCATCTCCGAGTCCGCTCTGTGCGCCACGCTTCTCTCCAAGCAGAAGGAAATTGATCTGTACAATGAGAAAAACAGCAAGCGGGAGAAATGAGTCCTCTACGCTGGAGGGACTGAAGGGGAGCAGCATGGCAAGAAGGAAACTTTATGCAAATACTGCAAGAAGCCCGGGCACACTATCGATCGGTACTACAAGCGTAAGGTAGCTGACAAAAGGTGCAACAACTCCTCCAGTCAGCAGTCTTCAGCATCCTCAGCTTCTCCTGCTGCGACATCAACCGTGTCACCGCCTTCCGTCGCAAGCACTTCCCAAACTCTTGCGCGCATCACGGTCAAGGACAAGAGAAAGGGGTCAGTCATGAGCTGCATGGCACGCCGTCGCAGAAGCCTTCGATACTACGACAACGTCAAGTACCCGCCAATCACGCCCATCAACCCCATTGCACCCAATCTGAACAACGATCCCACTATTCACAGCTGGATCAACTGCTCAACCAACATCCCACCTGACTTTGAGTTACCTCCACCAACTCCGGAGTCTCCCCCAAGCATTTCGGCGAGGCGATACATCGATCTTTCGCCGTACACCGGAGACTTCGACTGCATCGTAACTCCGAAGATCGCCGGTATCGCGCGATGCAACCGCGAGAGCATCAAAACTTGGTACCTCGATAGCTGCTGCGGGCAAAACATGGTGGGATCACCAACATTCATAAAATATTCAAGGCACATGCGACGGCCGTGCGAAATCACCGTCGCCAACAACAGACGTCTCAAAGCATACGACATCGGATAAGTCTGCCTTGAGGCTGAAGACGCTCACTTCACAATTCATATCGGCGACGTGCTGGTTGCTCCTGATCTCCAATACAGCCTGCTCTCTTCGGCTTAGCCCATGCGGTGCGGAGTCGACATTCGGAGTAATTGCCAAGACAAGACCTTTGAGCTCTATTATAGAGATACTTACATCGGCAAGGCTGATGATGACGACGGTGTCTTCGTCTTGAACTTCTCGGCTCAAGGCACAACTGGCGATTCCGACCAAACGCTCCTTGTGAGAGTACGACGGCTTATGCTGGCTTTGCTAGCTTGCCTAGACTTTATTATGCAATTTCTAGCATATGATAATTATATGCATGCATGAATTGCTTGATTTCCTAGGCTAGGTGCTTTCCTATATTTTATTATAGTTATAGCACCGAGCTAGGTTGCGTGCACCGAATTCTGGGCTTTTCGGTTGCCACCGAATTGCCTTCTACCGAATTCGGGAAGGATCTGTTCGGGACGCTTCGCGACCCGCGGAACCTTCGTGTAACACCTGGTTACTAGGCCTTGTGTCGAGCCTATATATAGCCTCGTGTTGTACCCAGGTGATTATTCAATTCAATTCACATTCTTTTTTCTGAGCTCGATCCTAGATCCTCACACTTGGTATCAGAGCCTGTTTGCACGCGAAGTTTTTCGACCGCTAAAACCTAGCTTTTAAAACCGCGGGGGCAACGACGGAAAGCGCCGATTTTGGGTACGTAAACCAATTCCGCGCTATTTTCTAACGTCCCCCTCGAACCGGTTTTCGAATACTCCTCAGGTCCAGTGGCGAAAAAGTTGGAATTTTGACCGTCGGATCGATTCGAATCTCAACGGCCCTGAGAATTTCGCCCAAAAAACTTGGAATTTGGAGCGTCGGATCTAATTTCTTCTCAACGGCCGAGATCGGACGCGAAATTCGACTAAGGGAGAATTACGCGACCTACAGAATCAGCGCTCATCATTTCTACAGTCGATTCTACTCACAGTAAGATGACCAGCGCCTAGAATTCAATTAGTTTCGTCGCAAATCTTCCTGTAAATCGCCAAATAGAGGAAAATGGTGATAATTCCGTACGAAAAATTACGGAGTTACACACCGGCTCGGACCAGACGCGAGCGGCACTTCAACGAATAGAGGAGCTTCTTGCGAACCAGTCGGCAACTGCCACGGCAGCAGCAAACGCAGCGGCGAATGCAGCAATGACGTCAGCAGCAGCAGCGGCGGCACCGACACTTCACCCAGCAGGAGCGGCAGCGGCTACAGTGAATCTTGAGGCGGCACGTCCGAGGCTACCGGAGACGTTCAATCCGAATGGAAGAGACACCGGCGTCCGTCGATTCATTGCGACCCTCGAAATTTACTTCGAGGCCGTTGGCTGTACGACCCCGACACATGATGCAATGCGGATTCGGCTCGCAGCGACACTGTTACGAGGCCCGGCGCTCGAGTGGATTTACAATAGCAACGAGGTCCGAGGCGAGGGGTCATGGACGCAGTTTCGGGAAGCTTTAATTCAACGTTTCGAACCAATCAACTCCAGCTACATGGCGCGGCAGCAGATTCATCGGCATAAACAGCTCGGCAGTGTAACACAGTATACGGAGCAGATGGAGAGCCTCTTCAACCGAATTACCGACCTGACCGAAGGGGAAAAAATCCAAGCGTATACTGAGGGGCTAAAGATGGAAGTCCGCCAACAGGTGATTGCCGCGAACTACAACAACTACCGCAACATGGTGTGTGCAGCAGAGAGATTCGATGCGCTGACGCGAGATCAACCCGAGACACGACGCCACGTGCCGAACCGATCATTTGGCATGAAGCGATCGGCACCACCCACGACCGCCGACCCGATGGATATCGACAAGATCGACGCGAAGCATCGGCCGACAAAATATGAGAACTGCGAATTTTGCGGCGCAGCAGGACATCGATTCTTGGCGTGTTGGAAAATGAAGAAGGCACGAGCGGAGCTGCAGGGCAACAACAGTGCGACATCCATGATGGCGAAAAAAGGAGGACACGATGGCGCGAATTTAAAACGTCACGACCGGCCGGCAACAAGGGAAATCGCCGAGACAAATGGAGGCTCCGCGAAACAAGAGTCTGCACTGACCGGGAAACTCCAGCCGAACACCCTCGAGAGTAAGAATATTCCCTCTCGAGGTTTTCAAGCCTTTAAAAAATTCAGGGGAGATTTTGAGGCCAAGAAAAAGCCTTTAGACATTATTTAGATACCTGAGAAGTTGGGCAAACCACTCCGGAGCGTTAAAAAGGGTCGTGCGTTCCAAGGAGTTGATATTCTTTCCCCGCAGCACAGTGTTATGGCTCCCAATTGCCCACAGGTGAAGCCTACACAGCTGCAAAGGCTTAAGGGAAGGTTCCAGGCCAAGACGAAGCTGAATCGGCCTCGGATAAATCCTTCTAACCCAACTCAGTTGAAAACTGATATGGAGTCAGCAGCTTCGAGCGCAGGACCGAATGATGATCTATTCGACGTACCCTACGATCCTATAAGCGAGACCATCTACGGTTACTCGGAGCAGCAACAACCACTACTACTCGAGGTGATATGCAACGGGCGACGCCTCCAAGCACTGGTGGACAGCGGTGCGTCTCACTCGGTGTGCGACCGCGGGACGTTGGAGAAAATTGGAGAATCTTCGGAGGAGACCAAGTTCACGGCAACGATGGTGGATGGTACGAAACTTCCCATCCACAGTGAAGCATCACTGCAGCTGCACATAGGGGCACTGAGGTGGAAGCTGACGTTGCCGATCACGATCATCAAGGGTTTAGTTTTCATCTTGGGGCGAGATTTCCTGAAGCGGTTCAACCCCGAGATCGACTGGGTTAACAGGAAGGCGTGCATCTACAACAACGGGAAACGAGTGGACCTGCGAAGCTGGACAGATACAGGGAATGTTCCTGAAATGACACTGGCACGGTTCGAACGGACAGTGAACGAGAGCAACACGGGTTACTTAGCACTGGTCATGGCAGCAGCAGAGGAGGTGAAGCCGAATGCAAAGCTACCTACAGCAGTGAAGGAGGTGTTGGAGCAGTACAAAGACATCATGCCAGACGACCTACCTGCAGGAGTACCTCCAGCGCGAAACCACGAGCACGAGATCGTGGAGGAACCAGGTGCGAAACCCGTCTCACGTGCACCATACCGACTAAGTCCGACCGAACTGACAGACATGAAGAAGCAGATAGAGTATCTACTGGACAGACAACTGATCCGCCCATCCACCTCTCCCTACGGTGCACCAGTTCTCTTCACTCCAAAACCAGACGGCAGTCTACGGATGTGCATCGACTACCGCGCACTGAACAAACAGACAGTTAAAAACAAATACCCCATATCGCGCATCGACGACCTTTTGGATCAACTGCGTGGTGCAACAGTCTTTTCGAAGCTGGACCTACGGTCGGGTTACTGGCAGATCAAGATGGCAGACAACTCGATCCACAAGACGGCGTTCCGTACTAGATACGGCTCCTACGAATACTTGGTGATGCCGTTCGGACTCTGCAATGCACCAGCAACGTTTCAGGCGGAGATGAATCACATCCTACGGCCCCTGCTGGACGAGTGCGTGGTGGTGTACCTCGACGACATTCTCATCTACTCCAAGAACATGAAGGAGCACGTGGAGCATCTGCAGAAGGTGTTCGAGATCCTGCGGGAAAACAAGTTCTACGTGAAGCTGTCGAAGAGCGACTTCGCCCTCAAGAAGGTGCAGTTTCTCGGGCACATGGTGAGTGCCGAGGGCGTACACGTGGACCCGCGGAAAATCGAAGCCGTCAAGAAGTGGAAAGTTCCGGAGAAGGTGAAGGAGTTGCAGCAGTTCCTAGGCTTCGCCAACTACTACAACAGGTTTGTGCCGCAGTACGCTAAGATAGCAGCGCCACTGACCGACCTACTGAAAAAGGATGCACCCTACAAATGGGATACTCCTCATCAGCAAGCCATGGAGCAGCTACAGACAGCACTGACTACAGAGCCAGTACTCATCCTACCAGATCCAGACAAGGACTTTGTGGTGGAAGCAGACGCTAGTGACCAAGCAATCGGAGCAGTACTGATGCAGGATCACGGACACGGTTTGCAGCCCATCGCCTACCTCACTAAGAAGCTACACGGAGCAGAAGTGAACTACCCCATCCATGACAAGGAAGCCTTAGCGATAGTCATAGCCTTCAAGGCGTGGAGGTGTTACCTAGAGGGAGCCAAGACTACAGTCTATACTGACCACTGCAGTCTCAAATACCTGAAGTCACAGCCAACGCTCTCACGACGACAGGTGCGGTGGGTGGACTTCCTGGAAACTCACTTCCACTACGACATCGTCTACAAGCCCGGGCTACACAACAAAGCAGACGCATTGAGCCGCCCCGGACATGTAGCAGGCATCCAGCTCGACAGGATGAACCCTCTGCTCAAGGGTCTATTCCAACATGGGTACTCCGTGGACGCAGAGATTGCTACAGCACAGACTAAGAAGCTGTTACAGTGGGAGAAAGACTTAGCTGTAAGGAAGGGTTCAGGGAAGATTTGGGTACCGAATTACGCCCCGCTACGGCAGATCCTATTGGAGGAGTTTCACGACGTACCATACGCGGGACATTTCGGGAGCAACAAGACGTTAGCAGGGATAGCAAAGTATTACTACTGGCCCGGGATGGCAGCAGACGTGCAGCAGTTCGTCACCTCTTGCGACACGTGCCAGCGGATGAAGAGCAGCAAGCAGAAAAAAGCAGGGTTACTTCAGCCTCTACCCGTACCGGAGCAGCCATGGCAGGTCGTTAGCCTCGACTTCATCACAAGACTTCCTTCGACCTCCCGGGGACATGATTCCATCCTCGTGGTGATCGAAGAGTTCTCCAAAATGGGTCACTTCATCCCGACCAACGCCACAGCTACAGCTGAAGCAACTGCTCGCCTCTTCTTTGACTGCATCATCACCATCCACGGCATCCCCGCTACACTCATCTCAGACAGAGACCCCAAATTCACGAGTAAGTTCTGGAAGGAGCTCATGGGATTGTTGGGGACTAAGCTTGCGATGTCTTCAGCATACCACCCCCAGACTGACGGACAGACAGAGCGACTCAATCAAGTGGTTGAACAGTTACTGCGCACTGCTTGCAAGGACGACGTCAGCCACTAGGACACACAGTTACCGACCCTAGAGTTCGCTTACAACAACGCATCACATGCGGCCACAGGGAAAACTCCTTTCTTCCTGTGTTACGGACGGGAACCACTCACACCACAGCAGCCAACCACACCGGCACACGTCCAAGCCGCACATGACTTCGTCACCACCATGCAGTAGCTATGGGAGAAGACTCAGCGACGACTCACCACGATGCAGACCTCCCAGAAGCAGTATGCCGATCGCCAGCGACGTGATCACTCAGTAGCAGTCAGAGATCAGGTGCTTCTTGACACGCGCAACTTGAATCTGTCTCACCTCCCATCCAAACTCCGGCCTCGCTTCTGTGGTCCTTTTCTCGTTGAGGCACAGGTAACACCAGTTACATTCCGCTTGCGCTTACCAGATTCATGGAAGCTTCACAACGCTTTCCATGTCCAGCTACTGAAACCCTACAAGGACCCCAACCAATAGTTCCAGGGACGGCAGCTACCGCCACCACCACCTGTTCTCATACAGGATGAACCCGAGTATGAAGTGGAACGTGTTCTCACTCCTCGACGCCGCGGCGGCAAGACCCTCGAGTTCCTAATACGCTGGAAGGGATACGACCCCACTGAGGAAAGTTGGGTTGCAGAAGCTGATATGGGCAACGCACGCCGTGCTCTCAAGGACTATCTTGTTAAGCAGGGTGTTTCTCACGCCACCCAGCTTTGAGGGGGGGACGTGTGAGAGTACGACGGCTTATGCTGGCTTTGCTAGCTTGCCTAGACTCAATTATGCAATTTCTAGCATAGGATAATAATATGCATGCATGAATTGCTTGATTTCCTAGGCTAGGTGCTTTCCTATATTTTATTATAGTTATAGCACCGAGCTAGGTTGCGTGCACCGAATTCTGGGCTTTTCGGTTGCCACCGAATTGCCTTCTACCGAATTCAGGAAGGATCTGTTCGGGACACTTCGCGACCCGCGGAACCTTCGCGTAACACCTGGTTACTAGGCCTTGTGTCGAGCCTATATATAGCCTCGTGTTGTACCCAGGTGATTATTCAATTCAATTCACATTCTTTTTTCTGAGCTCGATCCTAGATCCTCACACTCCTTCTGAAGACAACCCCCTACGGAGCAGTTGGCATGGTCGCATCCCGAGGAGATGGATCTTGAACGACCCGCTTCGGATGGTCTTCTATGACTGCGCGCCGTCCCAACCACCTCAACCTCCAACCCATGGGACACTAGACCTGCAACAATGGAAGAAGAAGTAGATAGCAGCAAGTCAACACCTGCAGAACCAGACGACGGAGAACACGCAAAAACCCTAGTAACCGGAACTGGTTGGGGAGATCCCAGTCCCTGCAGTCGGCCCGTGGGGAGAAATCGTGACACCCAAAGAAGCAGCCAGGATTGGCGGTGGGTGGGGAGGCAGCAGCACCACCGGTGGAAGTAGCTGGACACAGCCAACTTCCGCCTATCCCGAAGC